>WIXG01000234.1:0-125220 GCA_009869945.1 Mesaphorura yosii
ACTCTCAGTTCTCTTCCTCGCCAATAATAAACTCACTCACTTGGGAGCAAAAGTCTTTTACGGTCTCCGCAATCTTGCTCGACTTCACCTCCAGAAAAATAACATTTCGTGGATTCACGAAGATACTTTTAATGGCCACACAAAAGCACTTCAGTACATCGACTTGAGTTACAACGCACTGAAATCCCTACCCAAAAACATTTTTATAAACCTGCTGCACGTCGAGGAAATAAACTTGGCGCATAACGAAATTCACAGTTTAGAAGAAGGAATTTTCACACATCTTCAAACTTTACGAATCATTGATTTGACGTACAACCGTCTGACTTCCATCGACTACACGACCCAGTTCCACATAAACGGACTAGAAATTCTGAAAATCTGCTGCAACCACATCGCGGACTTTCATGTGCAGGCCATCGCGCCTGGAACGGTGCAACTTCGGCTGAAAGAACTCGACCTGCACGAGAATCGGCTTGTGGCTTCGGTGCTCCGACAAATTGAAATGCCGCACTTGACGGTGTTGCACGTGTCGGGCAACAATTTGTCCGACGTTGACGAAGCCACATTCGTGGGTTTTCTATCCCTCACCATTTTGTCTGCGGAAAAATGTGGTTTCATCACACTGCCAGGCGATCTGTTCCGGCACAACATTCAACTGGCTGTGATACGCCTGTCGGAGAACGGTCTGACGTGGGTCCCAGATAACATCTTCGTTCCTTCAGCGCACGGGTCTCTGGGCATGGGCTCTGTGGCAGGAAGACACGAGCGAGCAAGAACCGTTGGCGGCGGTGGCATCGACATAAACTCAAAGTCAATCGCAGTTCCGGCCCCTTCGCGTCTCCGTGAACTTCATCTGAAGCACAACAAACTCCGATCCTTCCCTTACAAATCGCTCGGAAATGCAAGCACACTGGAAGTTCTCACGCTGGGCGGAAATCGCATCACTTCACTCGACGTGAACCGCATTCGTCTTCCCCGACTCAAGCAGTTTGACATGAACTCGAACGGGCTCACAAAGTTGACTGGGCCGGGGCTCGCAAAATCAATGCCCAGCCTCGAAGTTGTCGATTTCGGTGAGAATAATCTGACACGACTGCCCGACGACTTCCTCAATAACGTTTCCCTCACCCAAGCTAATTTCGGTGGGAATTCCCTGCAAAAGATCCCGTTTGCAGTCTCGTCCATGTTTATCAAAACCCCGCACGTGCTGAACATGAGCGGAAACCCGCTGGTCAATTTCTACACGGAGAACCACCCCGCAATCACCTTCAATGTGATGGACCTCTACTTGAGTGATACCAATGTTACTTTTCTGACGAGCGAAGAGTTTAAGATTTACCCGAAACTGCACCGGCTCGTAATCAAGCGGAATCCGCTGAATCTCCTTCCCTCAAGCGCATTCTCGGCGCTCGCCAATCTGAACCTGCTTGACTTGAGCGAGAATGACATTGAGAATCTTAAGTCGGACGTGTTTATTGGGCTCGTGCAGCTCAAGTCGCTGAATGTGTCACACAATCGCATCAAGAGCCTGGCAACGTTTCACTCGCATCTTGCGAATCTTCAGGTGAGCGATGAAATTCTGTTATTCATCATTCAAATAAAGAAAATGGCGAGGAGGGGGCGTGCTCCGCGGATGCAGAAAAGAAAGTATTGCCGTTTTCAAACACTTGAGCAATTTTTGCAACTTATTCGGTTTACAATTCACGAGTTCCAATTTTTATGCCTGGCTGCGCATTCCTCCGCCGCGCCGTTTCGCAACTGCAATAAGGGCAATAAGCACCATTTTCGACATAAATTCGCAAGCGGAGGGCAGAAATAATAATGTATTCAAAGCGACGTCGCGTCGCGTGTGACGAGTGAGTCTCTATTGACTTATTTTTCTTGTTCTCTCAACTTGTTTTCAACTTTTATAAATTCATCATATCGATCCTCCTTTTCCTTATACCCGCTATAGCTATACCTATTTATGGTTTATGCTGTTTATCTGAGCGTTCGAACTATTTTGCTGCTCTCTTCGCCATGAAATGCTCATCTTTCACGTTTTGCGAAAAAAGATGAGTAAAGTTCTTCCACATTCCGCGAAAACTGTTTTCATATTACGCGACGATGCTGCAAGTAGATAAAATTCCGTTGCTAAATCATATTTCCGTGTTCTTCAATTTTACGTGTGCAGTACAGTGCCGAGCTCCCAGACAGCAGTATAAAATATTATTACACTGTACATAGATCATATTACGTGCTTACAGCTTCGCTGCGTATTTACCGAAACGGTTCCAGGATTCCGGCAGCAGCGCTTCCACTACACTTTATCTTTAGTGTTCTTGTTCTTGTCGTCTTCGTTTTACGGGCTCAACGACTTTCTCCTTAACTTTTCTCATTCGGTGCACATGATACGATACGACTTTCTCGAGCCAGATGAAAACATAAAACGCGTGCCGCGTTGCTTTGAGTGAATATTCTTGCGCTTGCACTTGTGCAGTTCAAACAAAACTCAATACTTGTAATGATTGCGTTGCAGGACTTGGACCTTTCATATAATCAAATATCAAGACTTCAGTCGGACGTCTTTTCGAGTCTGACTTCCCTCGTCTTTCTGCGCCTACGCGGAAATTGGCTCACAAACATACCCGGTGAACTCTTTGGGTCATTAGCACGGCTTTCGGTGCTGGACTTGAGTCACAACTTTGTGGAGAACGTGTCCAGCAAAGTGCAGCGGTATTTGGAGACAAGAATTTCAACGCTCCGACTCGAAGGTAAGGACGCACTTAATGCTTATCGACTTTGGATGTTATAATTGCACGATGACAGACAAGCATGATGATAATAATGGCACTGCATTGCCAAGTTGAAAAGTTCTCAACGTGTTCCTGAACATTCTGAAGATTGTTACGCTGAAGTGCTGAGAGGAAAGAAAACACGAAAGATAAAAATCGGGATGATGTGAAACTCGAGTCGAAATAGGATTTAAAGAAAGATTAATCGGTATCATGAGGAGACAACGAACTGCTTTCACCGGGCGGCACATGCTGTGCCCTTCAATTTTGTTTGTAACAAGAGCCAGCCAAGCCAATCGACCAGAGAGCTCGCATTCTGGCTCCGGCACAGTGCAGTAGTCAGGTGACTGTGACTGATCGCAAGATGAGATGAACTTTCGGCTGTTAATCCCCGTGCACCGTCCTCGGGTTGCTCGGATGATGAAACTTTCTGTAAAGTTAAGGATCTTAGAACACTATTTCTGAAGTGGGCTCTTGAATCTGGCAACGATTGCTACTTCAGGAGTGTAGCAATGGCAAAGAGAAGAACGTCGAGCACCGATTCCTATCAGATCCGAAGGGATAAGAAACTAAACAAAACTCATACGCGTTGGTTCGTCCTCTTAAAAGTTAGTTTCGTCTGACTTGGAATGGAAAGGAGTTAAAATTAGAAGATGCACGTCAGATTTTTGCATCTTCCCTGAAATTACAACTGATAATGGTCCTTGTCTTTGTCCTTTGTTGCAAGTAAGAAGTGACTGGTTGTCAAACTTCCTTCCAAATTTTAAGTTTTCAATCTGGGTTCGTGAACTGTGAACAAAATCAAATCTGTGTTCGGAACGGCGGAATTGTGACTGAATTGTTGGCGGTTCAGGTGCATTAATCTGATATCGTATCACTTCTGCCTCTGCGGATGAGTGAAATCGGAAACGAGGGCACTGTTCACTGCTCCATGTTCTTGACCAAAGGTTTCTCTTTGTTCTTCTCATAGTTTCCAATTTTCTCAGCACTGCCACGGCGTGGAATTTTCCGCTTCTAAAATCCTCAGCCAAAATTCGTCTAGCGCATCAAGCGACTGCAGCACCTTGATCAGATCGTGACTGAAATGGTTTTTTACAACATAATAACCACAGAACAGCCCTCAGATGGATACTCACTCCTGGAATTGGATTTGACCCAATCAAATTGAAATACATTTCCATTACTTTTGTGCCCGGCAACTGAATCTGGAACGGAACTGTTCAACCTACTCCTTTCCATTCCTTTGTTCTTTTCGTAGCAAATCGAATTGGAAGCACCTGCTAATCCAGCCTTCAGCGCTTCTGTCCGACGTAAGCCTTTGTCTACTGAAGTAAAAACCCAGTGAATGTGGACACCAGATAAGGACCAATGAACCGACAAATCCATGCGCTTCACGCAAACCACCGACAAAATACATTTCAATTTTATGTTAACCAAGAACTTGCTGAATAACACGCTTTCACTGAATACAACGCTTTGTTCTGATTGTGGAAGCTTGATCTGGAATCCATTCCTCCAACCCTTCACTCTGGAGGATTAGCCCCGTTTACAGGTGGGGGGAGGAATGTAGTAAAAGAAGAGGACAGGTGGAGGTAGACGAAGAAGTTCACGCGGAGGCTCCAAGAATTCCTCTTCCTCTGTTTGAGTGAACTCGTCGACCGTTGAATGCTTCTCTGTCTGAGTGCCTACATTAACCTTTCTCTTCTTAAGCACATCTGCTGCAATTGGAGCCGTGGGCTTCTTTAGAGCTTCAGTCATCGGGTGTTGACGGACGGCAAACGACGACAGTAGCGTACTCTGCAACAGTTCAATCACATGCCCACTCCCAGATTGGCTTATTGATTGCTAATCAAACTAGGAATAAAAACGTGCGTGCTTACCCGACTCAAAAGCGTCCAACTCGTGGAACGTTGTCGACGCTTCTTCCCAGTGCGTGCCTTCGTTTTCTTATCAGCAGTTGTCTTTGACGTTGACTCCATTTGCTCGGCTACCTGTACACCATCAACACAATTTTAAACTTAAACATGGCAAAGTACCTGCTGATGACTGGATTTATTACTGGATTAATGAACCATGCCAGCTGTTGATGCCTTCAACCATGTGAAGTCTCAGAAGATTACGAGATGACGAGACGACTGATTACAGCTTATCAAGCTCGGTTTGGAACACCAAGCGAAGACTAAAGTTCTGCTTTGATTAAGCTGTTTGGTTGCAAGCCCTTTCTTGTATTTGGTTTAGGAACACAGCAAAAAGTTATAGTTTTTGTGCTTTTTCGCGGAGTGTCAAAATGTACTAGACATGGATTGAGCCGAGTTTAACCGTTAGCAGTCTCTCCGAGCAGTGCAAAAGTGAAGCGGGCCCGTGAACAATTTGAGGGTTAAGCAAATTATTGGTGACATGACTAAAAGCTGCTTCAAATTACAAAGAGACATTAAAACTAAAACGAAATCATAAACAAGTACCCGAAACATATAATGGGGCCTACTTTATATAGAACAAAGGAATTCGCCGTACAAGCGATAATAACTCGTTCGAACTGAGCCAAGCGTTCATTTAGAATGTGTGCACTGTGCACTCGTTCAATTATGTCATAAACACGCGGCTTTATTTTAGCAAATTCGGCGAAAAGAAATTAAAAATACTTAACCGATGGCTGCGGCTCCGACGGACGGCATCATGAAACATGATTCATCATTCATGGTCCTCACGCCACATTCGGCTTGACCTCGTCGCCCGTTGCTCTTGCATTTGAGGCTTGCGATTAGCATGACTAAAGACCCAAATAAGGCTCGGTATTTGTGGCCTGACGTTCTGACTTTGATAAATTTGCATTTGCTCAATTCTGAATTGGAATTCGCTGGACTTTCCCTTGTTAGTGCTTGCTTCTGTGGCCATTATGTTATTTTTAGGAGTACGGCTACGATCATCATTCATGCTGGATTTTTCGATACGAACCTTGAAATACAATCGAAATCGAATCCGAATTTCTGCGTCAGTCATCTGAATCAGCTTCACACTTTGCTGGTGTGGTGTCGGTTGTCCCGATTTAAATAGACGTCTGTCAATTTTACTGTAAATCCAGGCTCATCTTTTAAATCTTGACATTCATAATCTCCTTTGTTTCTTGTGTCGAATTCTCTCAACAGCATTTACTCTGAAATGCATAAACTGAGAAGAATGGCGATGCCCTGCGATTTTATGAAGCGTCAATCATGTAAAAGCTATGTCATACGTAATCACTAATCAGTGTGCTAAGTATTCATTTGGGATTCATGTTCTAATACTGGCTCTAGAGTTCTGAGTGGAAGAATTGTAGTCCTAAGCGCTTATTGTAGCTTGGGGCCTAATTAAGCATAAGCCCATTTTAGAATCCCGTCATCCGGCTAGACGCTAGACGAGCTATTAATTATAACGCAGGAATGTTCATCTCGTTTCTCTTCGTGTCATTGTATTATTCTGAATTCTGTGCTTTAAAATTTGCAGACAATCCCCTGAGCTGTGATTGTGACAGTCGAGATTTTTGGGAATGGCTACAGTCACATCCGAAAATACTCACAGCCTCCAGCGCTGGGGAACCTAATTTCGTGTGCGAGCGACCCGAAGAGCTGAAAGGACGTCCGATGATGGAGACCGACCTGCCTGCGCTGTGCTTGTCGCCCGTCATTCTGAAACTCGCAATTCAGGTAAGATACTGCGTTAGCCCAATTTAGATGCCTGATGGATGCTCTGTGAAAATGGAACACGACAGCCTAAATTGAAAGCGTCTTGAAAGGAAATCAGGCTCTGAGCTCTGCCCTTTTTTATTACTTCATAATGCATTAACACATCATTTTATGTTTATGTTTATGTTTATTCTGGCTCATAACGGCAGTGGCGGCACTAAAAGCAAAAGCGAAAAGTTTTAAATGGAGAAGCAAAGCAAAGAGTCATTAAAGTTGATGATTAATAAAAGGTTTCACCGCAACGTGTCATCAAATTATGGAACTGGCAACATTATCATTGCGAGATGCAGGCACGAGACGCACGCTATTGATTTTCTCTTTGCACTTTGGGCCGTTTTCGCCTCAGCAATTCGCCATTCCCAATTCACACGGTTGACTTTATTGCGCAATCATTTTACTGTGCTGCAAATTCAGTTGCGTATTGTGTTCATTTTCAGTTGGCGCTTCCATGCTACTCAGTGACCATGTTTTTAAAGAGCGCATCTCTTTTTGCAAATTGCAAACTCATTCCAGGCGTTCTCCTCCCGGAGAGTAATTTAATGAATACGATGTCGTAATAATTTCATGTAAACTTTCTCACACACTTCCTTTTTATGGGATTGCTTTCCTCTTCACTCTGTATTTAAATCGTGCGCTGCCGTGCCATGCTTTACTGCTGCGATGCGACTGCGAGCAAAGTAATGGCCGGGTTTACGACTGCAAAAAGACTATAATTATGCAAATTGTATTGTATTACAGAAATAAGCACAGTGAAAAGACAGACAGACGCAGAAACAGAAACGGGGACAGTGTTTAAAGAAATTGAGACGCTCCCGTTCAGCTTTCAGGCGGCCATTAACAGCGTGTAAATCAGGGAATGCAATATATAAATTAGTTCCGCCCTGACATAAAAGGGCATGAAGCACCGAGCCCATAATTAAATCGGCTTTTACTTTCACTCTCACCCTAACCGTCTAATTAATGATTAATTACATACCAAACTTGAAAGGTTGAGGTCGTTCCTGGCTGATGCTGTCCTCTGCTACGCTGCGATCAAGCCGCTTGAAACTGGAAAGTGGAAGAGACAGCAAAATGCGAAATATAACCAGCTTAGTGCTTGGGTACTTGATTGCTGTCTGGTCTGCTTTGAGCTGCTGTGAGGCGGACGGAAGCAATAACGTTCTAGATCGGAGTAAAAGTAAAGAGATGATTGCACTTTGCCGGAGCGTCCGATCGATTCTATCAACACAACTCCGTCAGCACCAGCAGATTTTATTTCGCATTAACGTGTGTGTGTGTGCGTTATTTTGTGCCGCTTCCTGTAATCTCATTAGATTTTATTTGCTGAATTCAATTCATTACTACTCAACTTCCGTGTCTAGTCCGGACTTCACTACTCAAAATCGAGTCGAAAGTGAAAGCAAGTTGGCATCATCAATTTTGATCTGATCATTAATTTTTCATTCGTAATTCGCCCATTCGCTATTTCATTTGTAGCTTTGCTCTGGCTTTGGCGTGGCATTGCGTGATTCGAAGCAAAGACCTTTCATCTTCATCTTATCGCTGTCATTTTTAAGTATCGTCATCACTCTTTGCGTCTCCGCAGACTCGAGCAAAGAGGATGGGCGATACAATGCGCTTTATTTCAATCATTCGATTCCTATTCATTCTTTTCCTTTAATCATTGCCTGTTTCTTTCACTCGCGCGAAGATTTCTTGATTCACTTTCAGCAGGCTTCCAGGCTTCGTTTTTAAAATGCTGTTCTGTTAATGAAAGCACTGGAGATGCTGTTAGTTCAAGTAAATTGCTGGAGATTTTTAATTAAATCCGGTCCACATGCGAAATTTAAACTTTCCCCCCGACTAATTACTTTATTAATTTCTAATTACCTTGCCTGTTAATTATGTTTTCAGGACGTTCGCCCGTCCTCCGCGGTCGTCTCGTGGCAAGGCCGCAACAATTCCGGGATGCAAGGCTACGTGGTGGCATATCACGCCCTTAATCATAATGACATTGTCAAGACGAGGCCTCTGCCTGCTTCTTCCAGAGCTTACATTCTCCCCGACCTGCAATCTGATACCCCGTATCTCGTATGCGTGCTCGGTCTTTCGTACGACAACAGCAACGGAAATGTGACGACGAGTGCCCTAACTTCCGTCCGTTCCGCTGACCTACTCCTCAAGGACTCGCCCTACTCCAAGTGCGCCCAGGTGAGTGCTAAGATGATGACGATGAGACAGTCGTTTGAAGTTTGATAGGCCAGCTCTGGTGGTTTCGTGGTTTGGGTCTGAAATGGAAAGATAACAACGAATGGCAGCTCTGCCTTTGTTATTACAAAGCAATAATCAGCAGTTACTGATGATCTGAGCGTCAACCGCTAAGATCTTTCCAATTGCTAACAAAGTACGCATTTGGGCATCTCTACATTATTTGCTTAGCCTGACAAAGTGTGTCGAGTTTCGTCTCGAGTCGAGTTTGGACAGGCGGCAGTGTCCAAAGTATTTCATTCAGATTCGGACTTGACTGTGACTGTGACTGTCGCTGGCGAGAAATAACAAACACAGGCGACGGTAGTGAAACCACACTTTTCCACTTTGGGGTTTCTACTTCAAAGCAAAGGAAAACTCAGAGTAGAACACGGGAAAAGTCCGAACAGCGACCGAGGAAGTTTACTTTGCTCAGTGCCTGAGACCAAAACACGAAACACCAACAGCGAATTCCATCCTACTTTCTCTGATTGTGCACGTAAAGTAAAGAGTACGAAAAGAACACACTTCATTGTTTCGCATCTTGACCACAACATAGACTCGACTCGACTCGAAAACTTGTGCAGAGTGCAGAACGCAGACTTCACGAGCAACACAGCCGAAATATAACAATGTTTACTTTTAATTTTTTATTTGTGCAGGTTCGCACGCTGGGCTCCGACGAGGATGAAAGTGTTTCACTATTTCAAAGACGTCTCGGTGTGCTCGTTGGAGCTTTAGTTGGATTAATTGTCTTTACGATTCTCATTACAACTTTGGCTTGTGTGAAAATAAGAAAACGGAGACTTCTGAGACAGCAGGTTGGTTTTCTTTACTTTGCAATCTGAAACAGCGCAACGTGGCGGTGTTTTGTGAACAAAAGACTTTCGCCCTTCTTCCAAACAGCTGCAATTATAATTTCATACAACGTCTTTGCGGATTTACTTTCTGTTTCTTACGATCAACTTCTTCTCAAACCGCAGTCAGAGTTCATTATTGCTTTCTTCATTGTGATTGTGTTGTGTATTATGATTTGCATCTGCATCATTTCTTGGCCTGTCATTTATGGAAGTTTGTTTCTTGTTTCAAGTCTCTTAATAAAAATTTCTCTTTCCGCAGTTGGGGAATGGGAAAGTTGTGGACTACGCGGTGGGGGAAGCGTTGACGTCTGCGAACAATGTCGGGACTCTCGGCACCTTCCACCATTCTCACGACCATAACACTTATCTCCACCACCATCAACAGCAGCAACATCACGAAGCTCATCACTTCCGAACAAATGGAAACGGGACTGGCGGCGGAAACTTAAGTCCAGCATTCCTCTCCACTTACCGTCACTACTCGCTGGCAGCAGATTGCACAGATCCGTCACAAACAATGTCCACTGAGCTGGAAAGATTATGATACGATGAGATTCTTCCAACCGAGCAGCCGCCGCCCGCCCAACAAAGAACTCCAGCAGATGATTATCTCTCCCTGGAAAGTCGTATTTAATTAAAACTAGAGAAAAGACAATTTTAATAATATTTTATATTTTTTGTACGTGCTTTCTCCGACTCGTAGACTCCTTTCTCATTTTTCTGAGCAACTGTTCAAATATTTGAGTTTTGTTAATTTCAAATGTGTTAATAGCAGTTTTTCATTCTTCTATTGTCCTTTTGCAGTTGTTTCATTACAAATGCTACAATTACAAAACCGTCCAACTGCACATTTTTAGAGTTAGGCATTGTTAGAAAGTTCGAAGTGTTCAGCCATTCATTGTTTCAGCTCGCAGATCTCCGGACTAGACAAGTCTGAATCTGGAAAAGGAACGGAAGGCAATGAAATGAAATGTACCCCATCAAAAAATTAATATTAAGTCTTCTCTGTACATGTTCACTGTGTAAACTTTATATCATTTAATAAATTATTACGTACTTTAGAGAAAATTCATTGCATCCCAGCACACGCAAATTGGAATCTCACTCAACTGAAGGCAACCAAGAATAAGTAACAAGTTCAAAGAAAACAAAGTTCAATATTTTCAATAATCGCTTCTCCTCTTCGTCCGAATTTTAATGAACCTGGATTTATCAAATCCGTCACGGGACGGATGGCTTTCGAATTTTGTCTCGATTTCTTTCTCGACGTGAACACGAAAAAGTTCCAATTTTGCAAAAAGTTATCGGTACCACTTTGCATTCGCAACTTTGCTGTCACATAATCCACCGCTGTGAGAGAACCCAACTTCAGAATTTGCCATTATACTATCAAATTCTTATGAAACTCTCTGAAGTTCAGTTATGAATAGTTAGGCGATCTCCCGCGCGTGGCACTCGTGCTCGCTCACGTAACAGAAAAGTTACCGTCTTAATATGTCTTGAGAGGAGAAAAGATGACCAACTTTCTCTCGTTTCTTATCATAATCTCTCTTTCATCCATTCCGACTCCGCTTTTTCGTTTCTGTTCATGAAAACCATCTTTAACATTTCTTCGACTGCGATCTCGCCTCTCGCGGGTTTCCTTCCCTGGCCCACTTTAGTGTTTGTGGGGTTGTGAGCCAGTGGAACATGCCGGATCGCATTCTTTTGTGCAAGAGTGCGTCGAGAAATAATGGAGGCAGTAGTTGATCATTTTTCTGCTCCGTGGAATTACTTTTACAGAACGAGGCAGGGTGAAAGCAGAAGCAGACGCAGCAGCAAAAGAAGCTCGCTGTCAATAGCAATAATATATTACATGGATTTCTTGTATGGATTTTATGGCCTACTTTATTATAGTCAAGTGTATTCGGCAAAAGCACGCGATTCAGTAAATTGTGTGTTCGGAACAATTTTCATGATGTTTTTAAGGCGCCAACTTTTCTCACTCATTTTCGCGAAGGAATTTAAGAACAAAGTATTGCAAGCATGCAGGCTTAATGACGAACATTATTTCTTTAACACTGAAGGAGAGAAATATTCTGACGCGCTCTGACCCCACGGTCAATTCCACCATTCGCTCTTGATCCAGGATTTCTACGATCGCCCCCAAACTAGATCATTCTGATGACCAGACCTTCTCTTCACGTAAACGAAAAACTCGTCCGAGCACACAAAGTTCAAGAAATTATCCTCGGTCCAGTCTTCTAATAAAAATCACAGAGCTAGAGTCTGTCTTCGACATTTCGAGCACTTTTTCTCGGCTTCCGGATGCAATGTCACGGTTGTTGACCTTGTTAATGCCGAAAGAGCCTGACAGTTTCATATGAAATCAACCTCCCACGTTTGGCACTCACTTCCTTTACAACCTCCAGCAGCGCCTCTTGCGTTTGTGCAACGAGTCCCGAATAACTTCTTTTGTGACTTGACTTAAGCTCTCAGGTCTCCGTTGACCCCAATCTGGCTTCCAATCCTCGTAGGACTTCTGCTAAGTGTGTTGAATCCACGACTTTGACCCGCGAAGTTTATGTGCCACTCACTCTTTGGTGATTATTGTGCTCCTGCATCTCCTTCCAGACATGAGCTTGAATTCGGTCCAGGTATCGAGCTTCCTCCGTATCACCGACGAGATTTGCCACTTTTGAACTCAAATGATCGAACTTATGCAAAGGACTGGTTTCAAAAACACAGTAGACACTACGAAAGACAAAGACGGCTTCCCACCGCATAAACTTGAAACAAAGAAACAAAACAACAACGAAACTGCGGAGTGACCGATTTGGGCGTTTTTCGCCAAAACGGCTGTAACTTTTAAGAGCTCAGTCCAATCAGTCTGAAAATTTGGTCACGTTTCCGCCGTAACATAAGCTTTCCATTAGTATATCACACATACACCCAGAGCCTCAAGACTTGGCTGTAGGGGGAGGCAATCGTTTTTTGGCACCCTGTACAATCTTCACCATTTCCGACGAATCAAAACGAAGGACAAGTCCTAGAGTTTCCTGAGATGAAGGAGTTGGCAGGTGCCAAGGAATGTGTACTGCGTCTGAACCATGTATAATTAGTAGGTTCTTGAGTACAAATCAGTCATTCTGGTTATGCTAAGTTAATTTGTCAATTTCCTGTGAGTCTGACTGAGAGTCACTAACTCACAGACCTTTTTTCTCTTTTTGTTCAAGACGCGACGACACTGTGTGGTCTTGTCTTTCATTGCAAATTATTCTTTGATTTGATCCTAGTCGTAATAGAAACTGTTGTTCCGGACCGTTCCGTTGTGGAACCGTTCTTGCTGTTTCGTCCAAGTTTTGTCAACAAATTCAGCAGTCATCCAAGAATCAGTGTGTGTAACAATTGAATCCATCGGTCTACCGTAAACTTCACGTAGAAGGAAATCCTCATATTGTTAAAATACTATCATGTAAGAAAAACTACAAAGCTGTTGCGTTGATGTGTATTTTTAATTCTTAAATCCATCAATGTGTACAACAATGCACAACCATAAATAGAAAGAAAAACGCTTCGGGTTCTTTCCATTTTTAATGCCTTTCACCAATTTCAGGGTTTTCATGCATAGTACTTGTGCAATTTGCTGTTCACATACTCAAATCATTCATTCACATTCCTACAACGGAAACGATCGATTGAATTTTTTACTCATTATTTCACTCTGTACGCATATTTCTTGTTGCAGGAATCCACAAGAGTCAGCCGCATACGAAGATACATTGGACCATTACAGGCCATTTAAGGAGGAAATTATGGCAATTTCGGACAATGCAGCCAATCTTTCGCCTGAGGATCGGAAAAAAATAGGTCAGCTGATGCAATTGGTAGGAGCAATCGACGGCTTAATGGGCTTCCTACCAAAAATTCAAGACCCAAATACTAGAGATACTATGATCGAGGATATTGTCGAGAAGATCAATCAGCTAAAGGACCTGGGTCAAGAGATGCCTGGGTTGAACGCCGTGGATTGGTAAGTAAAACAATAGGTCAAGTATTATACACCGAGTTTCATAGTGTCCGCTACTATAAATTTTAGTCGTAACCATAGAAACCCATAGAACTTGCTAAGTGAACCCCTTTCAGTTCGCTAACTTATCGTGCTCGGTGGTGATTAGTTGATTGTAGTGTGGATATGTAAACTAAGGTCAATTCATGATCGTCACGACGACTCTTTTTGGATTTGCAGGTGATCAATTATACTGAATGAAATCAAAATCTTCCTTACGTCTCGGAAATTAGAAGTTGTCGTGGTTGGACGATGGCATCGTCATTACTGTTTTCGTTGTACACACTAAATTCATCTAAGAAATTTATTATGCAAAAAATGCACTTGAAGATAATAATCTGGATTGATAATAATTTATACATTTTTCTAAGTTCTAAAATAAATACACTTTATCTTTGAATTTTCTGCATGGCAAACATTGCTAATAAAATTCTTCTTGCTTGCAAACTGGAAATCTTTGCCGTTTTTTCTAATGTACTAAAGTCTTACACGGAATATACGAGCACTGCTCCGCGCGGTCACTGAGCTCTGAACCAGGAAGACGACGAAGACCAGTGCAAGTACAAGTAAAACAAGTAGAATGGAGGGCAGCGGCAGCAAAACAGGCAATGATGAAATTTTGCAACCCGGTTTTATTTTCAAGATATGCGGAAATTTCACCGTGTCTGAAATTTTCTATAAAAAATATAAATTAAAAGATATGCCACTCATTTTACCGATTCTTTACTTTGAGTTTATTAATAATGGACTCAGAAATTGGCTGACTGGATTAAACGCAGTCAACTTTATGAATTTTATGTTCAATGAAACGTAAGAAATGCAAAGTTTATTGTTACTGTTGAATTCGCATTCGCAAGAAGCCATAACACTGCTACGCGGGTACACGGGGATGCGATGGTGGCATTTCCATTCATTGATCTGGCGAATGAGAATGCTGCTTTCGCTTGCGTTTTCATAAGAGAAGGGAAGAAGAGATTGAAAAATGGAATGCTAGTTTATACAATGTTTATGATAGCAATTTATCTCAGATTGAGTCCTCATAAACTACGAGTAAGCTCGTTGTCGTTACGCGTTACCTTTCCAGAGTCTGAAATCCAGACCAGACTCCGCTCGGATTGCATGTGCACAAATTCACGAAGTATAAAAATATAAACAAATCATAGAATCAGTTTATCTCCAATAAAGAAAGACAGTAAACTCGTTGCATAACGAATACCTACGCTTTAGACAACCGTCTTGGGGTTCATCGGTTCAACTTTGGTTGAAGTTCCGGTGAGCATCATTGCCTTTCATAACATTTGCTCGAAGCATTTCACGTCCATGAACGATAACAATATTATACCAAAACAATCGATTTCTAGTTCTCGCAAACCTGACTCAAATGCAATCGAAACCGTCGAAACGAGAGAACGCTGTTCAAAACCGGCTTCACTCTTCAGAGAAATTATGAGGCTATTAACTTGTATGTATTGTTTTATTCTACACAATTGAATAAACTATAGAGAAAGTTCATAAACTTACTTGAAACTTAGAACAACACACAGCAAAGCGAAGCATTGGAGCCATGCTTTTGCTTATTTGCCCTTTGCCCTAAGCAACATTGAAGTGCTCAAAATGCAGAGCAGTGACTCGTAACGCCATCGAAGTTCAGAACACAAAACCAAATGCAAAGTCTCTCAAGTGTCAACACTGCGCTGCCATAATCTTCAGCACGTTACTCTTCTGCGAATGTGAATGCGGCTGACTTGCCGAATATTTTGACAAAATCTATAGAAGCTTTGACATTGTGTGGCCCATTCTTCAGTTTTGCTATGATCTGCAAAAGTTGTATGTCATCTTCCCCAGATCAATTTTGGACATTTCACCTGGTGTGAATAAACCGAGTTCAGCATGAAAGGAGCACGACGCACTCAGCAAGTAGAGTCCTTGAGTTTTGAGTTGAATTTTAATTCATTCGGAATTTGTACGAGTAGCTTATGAAGTTCCCAGTCATCGTGCTCCTGGATTCCGACAAATAAACTAAACGCATATCAAAGCAAAGCGGAGGTTGCCTGACGCCCGACTCGCGTCCAAAGTCCAAATGCAAGTAAAAGTCGAGCAGAACGCAAATTGATACTGACGAGAGCAAGCGAGAGAGAAAAATAAAGTTTTTAATTAACTTTCTCAAAGAAACCCCACATAAAATATAGACTCGCCGTACTCTTACGTTGAGTAGCGTAGCATTGCGTCGCTCGAGTCTCTCCTCCACGCGCAACTTAGTTTTTGTTCACCGTTTGCATTAATATGCAACAAAACAAATTCTGTTCTACTTCATTTGCTTTCGCTCGACTTTCACGAGAAGAAAGAAGGAAGTCCTCAGTCATGTCGAGCGTCTGGCGTCTTGGCTCTGATCTCTGCTCTTTTGACGATCCGCTGCGTGGCTGGCTTTACCTTGTTCTTTTGCTTGCTTTTGAAGTTGTACTCCAACTAATTGTGAATGATTACCGCAGGCAAGTCATTAAAATTTTCAAGTCAACTTTCAGATTTTTGAAATGTAATTTTTCCAGAATTGGGATCCCGAATTCCGCCGCAAAGGCAAAGGAAAACTGGGACACCTGCGTTCAACGCGAGAAGGCACGGAATTTTCCATGCTCCCAAAGAAAAACGTCTTAATGAAAGATTGAATGCGAAAAGTTTCTGCTTTCCTTGTCATTTACCACTACGAGGATCCGGCTTCCCATTCTCGTTTATGAGTATGACGCAAATAATCATAACATGACGGCTGAACGCCTGAACCCGTGCCCGATTGAATCTGATTGGGTCGTTTCCTTTCGCATTTCTGTACTGCGCTCTATTCTGCGTAGGGCACGTATTGATGACGGTGTGCAACTTTTTGCGCACAGGGGACGAATCTCCTTAATAATCTGGATTTGAACCTACCTGCAATGGCAAATTGGAAATACTTTCGCGTTCGTGAACTGTCATGTATCTTGTCTCTCCTGTCGCCGTCGTCGCGAGTCGCCCTGCCAAGTAAAACTTTCGCCAGTTGGCCTTATCATAACGACAGCATACAGCAAGCACAGTAGCGCAGCGCACAAGCCAGGCTCATCAACAATCTCCAACTTTTGAGACTTGTCAAAAAGTCAGAAGTGTTATTCCACGAAAAGTGAGCGCGATACACTCTCACTGGAGATTTCCCTTCAATTGGAATGCGGACTTCAAAGCTGACATGAAACATTAATTAATTCGTAGAGTAATGCACAGTGCTCGTTTAAACTCTCTCGCGTTCATATTCATTTCTCCTGAAACCGCATTCAATGGACTCATTGCCATTTAATCGAGTGAATGAAGCGCATATTCCTTACTATTTGTCATGTTCGCCAAATACAGAGAGGACGAAAATCTGTTTTAACATTTTCACTTTGGTACTAGCACGGTTTTGGAATTTTCTCGGAACAAAAGACACGGAAACCGAAATTCGATGGGCGAAAACCCACAAATTAATTACAATCCACACGTTAAATGCGGTATGGTACAACGAAACGCAGGGATGAGGTTTGAAAACACAACACTAGCAGTAATTAACGCCGTTTGTTTCAAGTATTTTACTAGGTCTATTTAGGTCTTCGTAGCTTTTAGTTCCCCAGGTCAGAGTTTTCATCTATTCAGCTGCACGCCTGGCATTCTTGTCGCCATACGGCCAGACTTGTCCGAAGGTTTCCATAATTTGCAGTGATCATCGGAATACGTTGTCTTTCTTGGGGCATGAAGACAGGTGCCGATAGTTTTGAATATCGCATGCCGTTCCAGGAAGTCCAGATATTTTGCTGGTGAAAAGTCATAAAACCAGAAGATTTATCAGTTAATCAATGATGGAGGACATCACAAGCGCGTCATGGCAAGTAGAAGGGCAACAGTTGCTCGTGAAACAATCATTTGTGAATGACTGTCTGGCTGAACTCCGCACTCAAGTTGTCGACGACCTCCAAAGCTGCGTATTTCTACGCGTTGTGCGTCTTGGGCCAGAACTTGTAAGTGAGAGCTTCATTTGTACAACAAAAGCGTTCACTTTCACCAACCGGCAATTTCTTGCAATGATTCTTTAGGATGATAAAAGCACGGGCTTGAATGTTGGATCGCTGGTCGCCCTGCACGCAGATGCGGTAGGGAAACCGCTGAAGCTGTCCGATATCACTCCGCATTACATGATTCAATTCAACGATGTTATTGGCGTCCTAGAATTTTAAGGAAGCTGCAACCATGCGATGAATAAATTGGAGATGAAAACGGAAGGTTTAAAATCAGTTGAAGTCGAATTTTATTGATCCCGCAATAAAATATGTCAAAAGTCAATGTAAAACAAGAGGTAATAAAAAACTAATTGAATTCATCAAGCAGGAAGTCTATCACCGCATTCTGTATGCTGGCTTTGTCTGATTGCATGAAATTAGTCAATTTATCTGACAATGTGCACTTTTGAACAATTTGGCTTCTGCATAGCTCAAACAGCGTGAATCCATCATCAGATTTTAATGTCACCACCGAATTGCTCGCAAATTCGTACAAGTCGAGTTGTTCCTTGTGTAGTCTCGCGGTACGAAAGACATTCCTGCATTCATCACGTAACTTTGCGCGTTGGCCCAAAAACGCACGTACGATTTTGGCAAGTAGAAATGGTTCATTGAAGCTATTTATCTCGCTTTTGTCAAACAGCCGCTCCTCTTCACTCTGAAAAGTAAATCCATTAATGCATAAATTAGCCCGTTGTTTCTGAAGTGTAAGAGAAAGCAGCTTTGGTTTTAGTAAATTAGAGCTTTCCATCTTGGGCAATGCTGCTATAAATCACTCACGTCATCCGCTTCCTCTGCGACAATATAATCATCACGCAGAATTATTCCCATGAGCAGAGTCAGGCCTTCTTCCAAGTGATTCATAACAAAATCGTGGAAGAAGAGTTGAGTTAAATTTTCAATTAATTTGATATCACAAAATGTTCCAAATCCAGAGCTGAACTTTGAGTTAATTTCTTCACGTACGAAGTATTCATCATCCTGAGCCAAAATGAGGAGCGTGTACCACAGCTTGCACTGCTGGCCCACTGAAAATGTAGAACAGCACGGTAATCAGGCCTCCTGCTTTTGTTGCTACTTTCATAACCTCACGTTCACTATACTTACAAGACTTGAAATGATTTAATACCTGTGAACATGTTGAAATTATTGTCTGCCTTCAGATTCGGTAAACATTTTGCCACGCCAATTCGAATCTGATCGTGCGAATTTGAGTCACATAAAAGGGACACCACATGGCAGAATCTTTCTTTATGATCCTGCATTGAACACAAGAAACATTTTTGAAACGAGATTCCTAAAGTAAATGAATCATCCCATAAAATCTTACGTTCGACAAGTTCGCGTCAACTTTTGTAGCCAATTTTCCAAGTAATTCAGCTGCGTAGCCTTTGCAAGCCATCGTCCCGCTTTCCATTTCGCAAATATGTGAAACTTTCTCAAAAAATTCATGAACTATTCCGTCGCCACTGTCCAGCACGTACTTCAGCCAATCATTGTATACCGCGACCGGTATTTGGCAGAATAATTGTAGAAACAATTCTTCGATATTTCGCTGTCCCTCGTAGTAGAAGTCTGTCATTACGTATTTTCTGACCAAAACATTCAGGATGACGGAGCTTTCCTCTTCTTCAAACATTGTTGCCTTGTCGGAGCACAAAAATGACAAAAGTTGCTCGATGAAGATGAGATTTTCTTCCAAAATCCAGATGTAAACTGTTTTGCGATGACTTGCACACAATTCGTTCGGCCAAACGAGCCGTACTTTCACATCGTAAAGCTTTCTGTCTGCACTGGGCAAGTCAGGAATAGTATTTCGATTTTTAACAAGTCCGAAGTTGGCCTTGTAGCTGCTGAGGAGCTCGCTGAATAGGAGTTGAGCGTTTTGGCCAAGCTCGGCACAGATTTCAGCTAATGCTTCGTGAACCAAAGGATTTTCGCATCGCAAAACAGAAGAGTGCTTCAGTGATTTCACCACGTGGTCATTTAGTGCAACACTACGTCGTTCTAATGGAATTGCTTGATACACCGTGAAAATCTGCACAGATGAACAGATTATAACTTAACATGAGTTCAAACAAAATACGCCAGTCAACTTACTGCGCAAAGACCTCCGTGGATTTCATATGCATTCAAATTTTTCTCCATCAAATTATTTAGAATGGCATCGATTGTCTCGATTTGATTGGCCGGATCAAGAAGAAACGGGATCAGCGCTTTTGCCGCAATTTTGCGCACACGGACGTCTTCGCTTGCGCCACAATCGCGAATGCAGGGAATAAACTTCCGTAACTATGCGTTCGAAAAGTCAAACTAGTCAAACTGAAAACAAAGTAACATTTGCGTGGCTTTTTTGAAGATTCCTTACAGGAAAATGAGCATCTTCAATAACGCCTTTGGTCGCAAAAGAAGAAAGCAACACCAGCACGTAAAAAGTGAAGTCTAAAAACTGCCCAGCCAAATTCTTCTCCTTCATTCTTTCGCCGCAGCTTCGAACTTCTCCCAGTAGGAACTCATACATGTCAGGAAACTTTCTGAAAAATGTCGACGCACTCATGGAGTTTAGGAGTGGTCCAAATGTTCTACGTACGACAGCACCAAGCAACATGAGACCAGAATTTTGTTCCTGTTTGTTCAAACGACGAAAGACAAAAATTAAATACTCCCTTGAACAGTAGACATTTCTTCTTTCTTACTCACCGGCCAGTAATTGCTTGCTTGGGCCTTAAAGGCCCTCCTCAATCCAGCTGGCACATATGGCACCATGGCCTTGTAAAAGGTTGAGTCACGGAACAGAGCGCGGAGAACATTCATAACGTGAATACGAACTTGGGGTGACTCCGACTCTTTGCTAAACAGTCCATTGACGTATTTGCAAATGAATGTTTCGTTATCGGCACCAGGAGCTAGAAGAGCCTTTACATGAGACAAATCTCACATTAAAAAATGTAGGCTTTGCGATTACGATACGAATTCAATTAATTTAATTTACTTGGAGGATGAAGGGAAGACCTGCGCTTCTTCGTGTTACCGACTTGGAGCTCATGAGGTCTTCGTCCAGGGCCATTCCCAGCCATTTGTCAATCAGGCTAGTCAGTGTTCTAGCGGTGGATCTGAATAGTATACATTTCATGTCAATTACAAACAAGAACGGTGCGAAACCATCAATTTTTGAGTACGTGTAAAGACGGGCAGCAAGCAATTTAAATCCTACGAAGATTTGTTCAAATACGCCACGATGCATCAAATTCTTCAGAAGGTAGAGCTGGTGATTTCCAATACTTTCAACTTGTTCGAAGCTAAGAATGTAGTCTGCCTTTTCTCCTTCCAAAGGGCACAAGGAGCACATTTCGTTCATGAGATGGCACGCGTCCCTCATCGAACGCCATGAACAAACCAGCATTTTTTGAGCCCCAAGTGAGCGAACCACAAGAGGTTGGTTTTCGTTTTCTTCTGGCCTGTCTGTAAAGAAAAGAATATCAAGTGATGCATTTGAGTTCGATAAAAACACAAGAAAGACAAACGTGCATTACCAATTAGCGTTCCTTCCGGTGCTGCGCATCCCAGCAAGGGAAAGAAAATATGGTCAAGCTTAAAGCAGATATTTATCAGATCGCCGCAAAGTTCGCGATATTCTTTTGTCTTGGTCAAGTACTCATTTGATTCAGCGAGAATCATTCGAATGCAACTGATGTATCCATAAATGGCAATCTGACCACTGACTTCCATCAAGCTGGTTTCTTCAATCATTTTCACGATTTCTTCCAGCTTTTGGCATAAGCGAGACAAAATGACCAGAGGAGGATATATGTTACTACACTTCTTCATTGTGAAAACAACGAAGTATCGACCAGAGACTGATTCTGGAGGTTTGACACTGCCACACATCGAGAAGGCGCTGTCCATGAGGGCCTCCGCAAAAGTTGGGTCCTATGCATATTGCGAAATATTAACATCTTGTAAAGCCGACATCGCACTTAAATGAAGTACCTGGAGAATTGGCAGTGGCATCTTTTCAAGAATTCTGAATCCTATGAGTTTGTTATGCTCGTACGAATCGTTCAACCAACCGACGTACTTCATGGTGTCACACTCCGATGTGGGGGCAGTGAAGAACAGCTCGAATTCGAATTGTGAGATGAATTCAGCTAAGCATTCCAGTGCCTGGCACCTTCTGGCAAAGTTTGCACCTGGAAAAAGCCCGTTCTCGTCGGTAAAAGACATCCAGAGCCACTTGAAGAAGTCATGATAGTTCTTCAGGCTTTCCGTGTCCTTTTTCTTTTTCAGAACTCTGAAGCTGTCCACTAAACGCCTTAGTAGCTGAAATTATAGAGGATCATATCACCAATTATGTCGTGGCGAGTACTAATCGCACGAACCTTCTTGAACAGAGAAAGATAATGCTGCCTGAAGGCTGGACTTTGGCTAACAAGATTGTACTTGAGAAAGAGTTTGATGGACTCAAAATTAAAGGACGATATTGGGTCCGTAGTTTTTCTTGTCTCAACAATCAATGAGAACGCCGCAATTCTGGCCTGAAAGATAAAGTGCTTTCAGTACACGAAGTCTACCTTATACAACGACGAGAAGCACCTTTTACCTGCGAATTGCCAGACCACAGCCAGGAGTTCAACACGCTCCTAGGAATGATACCTTGAAATGAATCTGGACTGCTTGACTGATGGGAAGTTACGTCCAGTTGAATTCCAAGTTCTGTAACAATTTTAACTGCTTCAACCGCCAACTGCGTGGCTTCTGGCGAAGTCATTTGTTCCCCATTTATCTTTTTCAAAATGTACTTCATCAGCGCAGAAGTAGTATCCTTCTTGTTACTCTTCAGGAGTGCACAAATTATTGTTCTCTTCTGTGACCAGTTCGATTCACTGCGTTGGGCTTTGTGGGATAGAAAAAGGGGATCAATCCAGGTGGTGAACCATTCTTCAACTTCAAGAATCTCAAAGTGATAACCCATCAGCGCAAGATAGGTATCATTGGCCTGAAAGATTGGGGAGTGAGTTAATTGGCTAGCGAGCTGGTCAAAAGAGCAAGTCGACTAGACTTACGGCGTTTATGAAGATTCTCTCTGCGCTTAACAGCATTTCTGGTACAGATGTGATAAGTTCCAGTAAGCAGAGTGATTTGGAGGTACTTTTTGCTGTCCAACAGATTCCAGCCCATCTGACATGTGGTGGTTTGTGGAGAAAACGTTCTAAAAGTTGCTTCACAAGAGTGACCTTCTCAGGACCATCCATCACATCGTAAACTTTGGCTACCAGCGAAATTATGCACCGGCAACAACCTTTCACAGCGTCAATGTGTCCAGCCAAATTGTTCATAAGGAAGAATTCAATTTCCGGGAATAAATACTTGACTTCAATGAAAATCGAAGAATCCATTGCATTTAGCTTCAGCATCCAAGATTCTAGGATTCGAGCACAGCCCAGATTTACGGCCTCTTTTGTCCTAGGAAAACCACATACAAAAATTGTGATTTTCGAGACTTAGAGCCTATGGATGGAATTAGCTATAGATAGATAGTCTCACCCGTGCTCAATGTTGAGAATATTTTCTGCGATGCATTTTAACAGTATCAGGGAATTTTTGGAATCAGTTGGATCAATCAGGTTAAGAACTCCGAAGGCAACTGCAATTCTATTTACCGCTTGTCTTGAGAGTTGCAGGATTTCATTTTCAAGCGGACTTAAACTAGTCGCATCTCCAGAACCATCACGAGAAGAAAATATCTTGACAAAAAGTTGTAGTGCTGACCCCCCTTGTAAAATCTGCACTCCATGGCATGTCGCGAGCCCAGCACTGCACTTAATGTCTAACTCACCCTCCAAGAACGGATTCTGGAGTAAATCACACATAACCTTTGTCAGCTGCACAACTTTATCGAGAGGCGAGATCGATAAGTCCTTCATCTTTTCACAACTCCGACACTTCAAGCCTGAATCCAATCTCTTGAGTACGCTCAAACTTGTCCTCACTGTTTTATGAATTAGTCCGAGAATTTGATGAAGTGCCGTTGCAGAACGATTCAAATCTGGAGATTCTAGATGCTGCTTCAAATTACTTGTGATATAATCGAAAAATGTGGGCAGTAGAGGTTCCAATAAAATATTGTAAAGGTCGCCTCCATTAGGCTTATGATTTCTAGGAGCGTCTTTTGAGACAGCATTTAAGTTCGAGGCATTATTTGACGAGGTGCATATTTCTGACAATGACTTAATGAAGACTAAGGTGCTTTCATTCTCCGACCTCTCCCGTATCGAAGGGGCCGAGAGCTGGCGTTGTATGGAAGAAATGAAGGGCTGCCATATTGAAGTATTTGACCGGAATCCATTACAATTACAAGCGTCATGCGAGGAAGGTGACGCGGCCTCTGCAGCTTTAATTCTAAAGGTACATAATTTGATACAAAATTGATGGTACTGTTTGGAGCAACGGCCGATCTGCAGTTTCGTAAAGATTTAACTTACAATGATTTTAATTCCCTGACGTTTGATTCGTCTGTGACTTTAAATTGCGACAATTTTGATGCGAGGTCTGCATATTCATGATCCTGGCTCCGACGACCGGGCTCCATGATTTCTTCTCGATTTCTGAAATATCACACGAGCATACACTTAGTTAATAGTCAAACCAAGTAGGTATTGTATCATATCATAACAAAGGGTCGAAGGGATTCATGTAATTAATTACATGCACGCGGGTTTATAATTGAAGCAGAAACAGTTTCGGGATCCCGATGATGGTGATGGGAAAAGGTGTTCTTGTTCCGTTAATCTTACTACTGGCTCATCAGATCATGAGGCAGACACAGGGAGGCTTCAGGTCCTACTAGTTCAGCGGTCTAATTTCTTCCCTTTTTCTGAATTTAACTGTTGAGCTTTTCCTGTCACTATTCACTCACCAAGTTAAAAGATCCAATTACACTTTACATATGAATTCGGCAAATTTGAAAACCATGTGTTCGTTCTCATTTTTGAACTCGTACAAACTGTTATGAACAAGGTAGAGGCTATTGAGTTTGGTTCTGTTTATAAACGAAAAGTTCAAATTCATACATTTCTGATTTCCAATTTCTTGCGGACAATTAGAAGATTTTACGACGACGACTTCCGTCCTGACCCTGACCTGACGGCGCAGTGATCGACGGAAGTTCCTGGTTTGAGTTTGACTGCTCTTCGAATTAATTATGGATTCGCAAGTAAAATTGGACTGGTATCGAGCAAGTGTCATCGACAACCGATGGAGACAAGACACCTTATCACCAGGAGAGGTAAGCCATAAGTCAATCGTGAAATTCAAAGACTTGTAGCTCAATTATTATTGCATTTTATTTAGCTCGAACTCTAGCGCAACTTATTTGTCATTTTCAGACTGATTCTCAGAATGACCTACCCGAAATGGACACTGGAGATCAAATTCCGTCGTTGACACCAAAACCACCGGAACCAAAGTGGCCAGATGTGGCATTGTCTCAACTCATGGCTCTTGCGCAATGAATGGATTGATGATTTCCCACTGGCGTAGACTGCTGAAAGAGAAGTTACCTGGATTGATTAAAATGAAGTGAAGTATTGTAAATTAACTTACGTGAAACTTTAAGTTAAAATGCTGTTCTCATTGTTAACTTTTACTGAATACGGACTTTTCAACTCTTAATTACATTGGAATTGACACGGGGAATAAATAAAAACTGTGATTGTGCCAGTAAAATTGTAATTTTGTAATTCTGGTCACTTTATTTTGGTAGTTGTGATGTGATCATTCAAGGAGCGAGACGATTTCCAATGACGTTTCTTCTAGCATACTGCTGTAACCTCGAGAAATGACTTCATCATCGCAAATGTCCACTGCGATGTTAGTTCGTGCATTTTCTGGCAGAGCAAGAGTGAATCCGTGCACTGTTCGCTGACCTTGCAACTCATACTGAAACAATTCCACCTGAATTCCATAATGAGGAGCCTCTGCGTTTAGCCAGTTTGTAATTCGGACCCAGTCCAAACTGTGAACTGAGCATTCTTTGAAAGTTAGTGTTTGAAGTTTCGGGAGCCTGATGATGAACAACTTGAGCATATTCAACCCAATGCGATCTTGGAGATCAGTTTCATCGTCCGGTAAAATATTGAACAGGCTCAAACCCAGGCCAAGAAGTTGCAATTGCTCCAGGTTGGACAAGCGGTAGAGTTGTTGCAATTCAACTTTTGACACCGAGCCATCCAGTGCCAAATTGCGCAATGACGTGGGCAAAAGATGCAAGTTCGTCTTGGGGCTCGAAGTCATGTGGAGAGCCAAATGCTTCAGTGACTTTGCGTTTGTGAAGATATCACAACTCCACTCCTGGCCAAAAGTGAAACTCTTCAAGTAAATTTTCTCGAGCGTCGGAGCATTAGTCACAATGCAATTTCTAAAATGGTGATCTTCATGTTATTATGTCTTATGTGACAGGGAAGTCATTCTTTGCACTTGCCTAATGGTGGTCCACGTCTCAAATTTACAGCAGCCAAGTTCCATGACCTTCAGCCTGCTTTGCGACGTAAGAATCATTTCGTAATCTGGGTGCATGTGCGTAATTACGAGCTCTTCAAGCTGCTTCGCCTGCCCAGTTTGGTACGAGCCAGGTTCTGTATGAAATTTGAATCTAGTTTGACTTTGCAGTGCTCCGTAGCTAATCAGTTGAACGGTGGGCAGGTTCTGGACGATCAGGCGGACAAATGAGTGGAGTCGCCTAGCGTGGTCACCAGGAATGAAGACTTGTTGGAACGGAATGACCGGTGTGAAGGTCGTGACGATCTGAATCTCCTTCAGGCTACGAAACTGAAGCTTGCTGAGAACCGCGAGCAGGGCAAGCAAAGTCGCGGACAAGTTCCAAGACTGAAAGTACAACTTCCGAATATTTGACACGATTTGCTCAGTCTCATCTGAACCTTGCGGAATCTCGATCAGTTCTTCGGGCAGGTCCAAGATCACGTCATGAAAACTAACTTCTCCCAAATTAACCATTTTGAACAGGAGTGGGAATAAATTGTACGTGACTACAACGTTGTAGAACGTTAAGCGACGGAGTCGATAGCGAAATTCAATCTGGACGACATCAATGGGCAGGGTAAGGCTGTTCAGGTCCAGCTCCACCGCACAGTCGCATTCCGAGAGAACTTTGTAATTCAAGTTGTTCACAGCCAATTTGATCCCAAATGTGCGACTAATAATTGTGTTCCAGGACAGACAGACTCTGCGGATGATCTGACGCTCTCGCTCTCTCATGTAGGAAAAGATTTTCTCTTGAACCTATAGCAAAACGGGCGTGAAAAAGAATTAAAGGCGATCCTTCTCTACTCCAGTAGATCTCCAAGTACTCCGCTGTATTCACGTGATGCTACCTCATTGTCCAAATCTACAAAATGAGTTGCAGCGTCGAGGCCATCGGCATCCATGTAGAAAATGAAGATGACAATGTTGAATTTTGTGCTGCCAATTTTGTAGTTCGTTTTTAAAGGAAAGCAATCGCTATATGCCCTACTGTTCGGAAAGGACTTCTTGCGAAATCATTCATTTCTGTAATAATTTCCGTGTTTAGCCAAGTACAGCAAATTGCCTACACATAATTCACATGTTAAGCTATGGAGACTGGTTGAGCGCGCATAAGACATCCGGACTCGTTCGGAATCCGAGGGATACGATATGATAAAAATTAATTTTCGCCCTGAAACCAAAACAGTATGACAAAGGTCCCCAAACTGATCAACCCAAAGCAAAAACAACCTTCCAGACTCCAGATCTCTGCTGCATGTTACAGGATGCACGAGATGACAATCGTGACATGCACGAGGCGGATTACATAAGAGGATAATTATAGCGCTCAAGCGAAAATTATAACGAATAGTGGTAATTGGAGGGTTTTTGTGGTGGACATCAGAATTATGAAATGCATGAAGTAAAGAAAAGCTGCAGGCATGGACACTGCATCAGTAATCAGTTCACTTGGACTAAAGTTGTGTGGAATTGTAAAATTGCAAGCCGTCTAGTTACATTCGTTTGATGCATTTTGCTGACGCCAATGCGGGTCTAGTGCAAGCAGACGCAAGCGTACAATAAATTAATATTAAGTGAGCTTGTACTTGATCTTTGGTCTTTGCGAATTGACGGAATGACCTGTACATTTGATCTCAGTCACATTGCACCAGACTTGCACTTGTCTTGGGTTAAGTGCGTTCAAGTTCATAACCAAGTCATAGAAACGATCCATGCCAGTGCGAATTCACTCGAGTTGTGTGTGGGTTACGGTGCCGTGGGGGTACCTCAAACATCCCGTTTTGAGTCATGGAGTGCGAAATGATTGTTTTTAGAAAAAGGGGTGGCATGGATCATGATCGCAAAATGGCATTTGGATATTTATGTTGACTAGCCCCGTTCCAGTGTACAGAATTACAAACTTATAGAATTAGGTGACAAAAGTAGTAGTATTGAGTCAGTGGCCATTGTGGCCGGAAGATCTTGCATCCATCGTCTCGTTCAACCGCAAAGAGACACGTTCCTTCAATGACTGCCGCAGAGCCGACAGTGAGCTTCACAAATGGTCATTATGATGCAATTCAAGCTTGCTTCTCTTGTGGAAAAATAACCAATTCGACAGAATCGGTCCAAAAATCGCATTCGCTGGCATCCGTAAGCTGCATATGACGTATTTCGAGATTTCCAGGACGGAAAATTCAGGAATTGAACATATCAGAAATTGGGGAGGGCAGAAAGAGTGCGCGTAGAACCGAATCGGAGAGAGGTCTCATCGAGCTTGCCGTCGAAGGCAATTCAAGAATCGTTACTGATGCCGGTGACACGCGTGGCAGTGATTTGGGAACCGAAGAGAAGAAGGTAAACGCGAACACAGGTGCTCGTGGTTTTAATAAAAAATTAACGGTTATTGAAAGATTGACTGCGATATGCGACGTACAGGCGGAGGCAAGGTCCACGCTCCATTGAAGCAACAGAGCCTGTACTTTAATACTGTGGTCCGGACGAACGATAATAATGAAATTAAGCTCACAAAAAGTGCTCTGATAGAAGATGTAGCCAATCTGGATGACGTCTCACAGGTAATCATGCAATCAGCACACGCGTGTACTTGAAACACATTCTTCGTGGCCTTTAATTTACGTGTGGTGCAAGTACCTGATACACAATGACAGCGCATCACACCACATGCACATTAGTCTGGTTCTGAATTCTGATCTTGCATAATAAAACAGCAGCACTCGGCATTCATAGTATTGAGTTCACTTTCCTGTTGTGCTCCCAATCACAGACTCAAATCAGACCATATGAATGAATTATTTTAGTGCGCTCGTACCGTCCAAGATCAGTTTCGTCCGAGAAGTGTATAAATAAATCTCAAGCTTTTATATTTGTCCTGTTGTTTGTGAAGCAAATTCCAGAGAAGAACAGCGAGTCCAAAACTGAGATTTTGGATCCTTCTACAATCCCGAAGCAGCCAAGAAGACTCAGTGGCAGAAAGGTTTGAAATTACTGTAATTTTAACTGTGCTTGTGTAACTTCCTTTGTGACGTTCTGGTTTATTCACCAGAAATGGTGTTGTTGTTGTTGCTAGAAAAGGAAGCACAAGAATAGGGAAATGAGCAGTGGTGGCCAATCAGCTGGAATGAATAACAATCATAGCAATACTGTTGAGGATGCGCCACCCGTCGAATCGAACGGGTTCTTCCAATGTCTTGGGTAAGTAAATATTTACTTGAATCAGCTGTTGCCTCTGTCGTCCGCCCTGGACTACATGCCTGCGAATTCTCGAAGATGTGTTTACGTAATTTGTCATGTGTGTTTGTTCAGCTCCGGTACGGAACAAAGTCTGGAAATAGAAGACAATGGTGCTACATGTAGAAGGCCTTTTCATGCTGGTACTCAGCGCAGAACAAGAATTCCAGACCGACCAAATTACTCTTTGAGCTTATGGAGCATTTTGA
The DNA here is from genome assembly GCA_009869945.1 of Mesaphorura yosii. Classification (NCBI taxonomy): domain Eukaryota; kingdom Metazoa; phylum Arthropoda; class Collembola; order Poduromorpha; family Tullbergiidae; genus Mesaphorura; species Mesaphorura yosii. Next base: position 29,664 of record WIXG01000234.1, read on the forward strand.
AGAATGCAGTCGGCAAGGAACTGACCAAAGTAGCAATGCCAGTCAACTTTTCCGAGCCATTGAGTATGCTGCAGCGAGTGACCGAAGATTACGAGTATTCCTCAATTTTGGACGCCGCCAGCAGATGTACGGACTCGCATCAACAAATGTGCTATGTCGCGGCCTTTACAATTTCGTCCTACGCGTCCACTGCTGTACGTTGTAAAGATAATAATTATTTAAACAGACTCCCTGAATATCAAGTTTTATTGTCTGCTAAGGTCCGGACCGGGAAACCCTTCAACCCATTGCTTGGAGAAACTTTTGAATGTGACAGAAAAGAAGATTTGGGGTGGAGGTGCATTTCCGAACAAGTCAGCCATCACCCGCCAACAGCCGCATTTTACTGTGAAGGAAATGGGTGGACCTGCTGGCAGGAATTTACTATGTCAAGCAAATTCAGAGGAAATTACCTGGAAATCATTCCACTTGGAATTGCTCACTTGACCTTTGAAGATGGTAAAGCATTTTATACATATTTTATTGACTGCCTTTGGTCTGAAGACTGTATTCTGGTTAAGGTAACCATTACACATGGAGAAAAGTTACAACCACCGTCCACAATCTTGTTCTTGGGAAACTGTGGGTTGAGCAAGCGGGAGACATGGTGGTCACAAATCACAAAACGGGGGACACTTGTCACCTGAAGTACATTCCATATTCTTTGTTCAGTAGAAAACAAAAAGAGGTAAAGGCTTTTAAATTCAAAGATTTTGATATACGTTCTTGGTCACCAACTTCAACACGGTCACGCTTGGAATCTGTTTCAGGTTGTTGGCACAGTGGTTGACAGAAATGGATTCATCCATTGGCACATAAATGTAAGCGCTTTATTCTGCCTTGAACCGTTCAACTTTAAACTTAATGGCTGTATGATTACAGGGGACGTGGGATGCAAAAGTTGAGGCGTGGAAACGAAAAGTTCCAAAAAAGTTGGATCCGAAAGCTAGTCAAAAGGCAATATCAGCAGTGGCTGAGGCAGTTACAGATGGAATTCCACTGTGGACTCGAAAATATCCACCGTAAGTCTGCCATCAATAAAAACATATAAATAGGCTTGCCAAGAAACTAGAGCCTGCCTTGACTGCCTTCCCTTGTTTTAGGCCAGAGTCTGAGCGATATTACAATTTTACCGAATTTGCCTGCCAGTTGAATGAAGTGGAAGAAGGTGTCGCACCGACCGATTCAAGACTTCGACCTGATCAGAGGTTGATGGAGCAGGGCGATTTTGACGCGGCCAATTTGGAAAAGGTGCGTTTGGAAGAAAAGCAAAGAGCAGCGAGGAAGAAGTTTGGTGGTGACGAATCCTTCTACCGTCCTGTGTGGTTTGCGAAAGAAAAGGATCCGGTCGAAGGCTCACTCATACACGTGTACAAGGGAGAATACTGGAATTGCAAAGCAGCTGCGGACTGGGAAAAATGCCCAGATATTTTTTAGCATTTGCTCAAGTTGGTGAGGTTGTCCTTTTTTTATCCAATTAACGCTGACGCGAATGAGGCCACAAGCGAGTTCCAACGGACTATACTTATCACTATGCAGTTGTAATGTGATGTAAATTTTAAATCAATGTCTGTCCATTTGTAACGTACAGAATGCAGGAGATCCACTCCACAAACGTCCTCAAAATTTTAGACATTAAACAAAGTTCCTGAATCAAGGTAGTGTTTAAAACTTATTACTGATGCATCTTTGTATGAAAACGCCTTACTTTTACTTGTACAAATCACGTTCACGAAATTCGCAATTACGATTCTGATTATTATTGAAATTAAAGGCAAGAATAAATTACAAAAGTGCTAAGGCATGTAAAACTTATGAAATTATGTCCATTAGAGAAGACTTGCATATGAAATCACTGCTACATCGCTCTTGCATTGACTAAGTCACCACTTTCCTTAATGGCTCATCCAAATATTGAACTAATGCATTTGCTTTGGCTTGCAATAAGCCAAGAGGAGTTTCTTCCTTCGCATAAAGGCACAAAAGTAAATTTGCAACCGCCTTGATTGCCACCCGCCCATCCTGCAATGGTTATCAGCAATCAGACCCATTGTCCAATCAGAATCAAGTCCAATAATCAGGGGAACTTACTGCGCAGTCAAGGAGAATGATTCCTAGCTTATCATCACTCAAAGAAGTTCGGCCTGTGCGTTCGTAGCTGGTCCATATATTGCTGGTGATTGCGGCTGTGACCCGCGCGTCGCCATCACCGTATCCACTGTACGCCAGAAGAGCCCCTTCTCTGGACAGCAATCTGCACATGCAAGGTATCAATTCAGAATTCAGTCACTTGTTTCGTCAAGGAGTGAACCAACTCATAAAAGTAGAGAACTTACAGCGTGTTTTGGACACCAGAAGTATTGGCCTCGCTCAAAACTTTCGTCAATGCTTTGGGCTTCAGCATTTCTACTTGGAATTCCAAGACAGGTTAAGTTTTAAGATGACCGATATGACAAAAATCACCCAAACCTATCTGAACAAATTCGGTGGTATTTATCAGCCTTGCTAAAATATTTGCAATGACTTTGAATGAGTAGCATTCGTTTCTTCCCACCGACGGACGATTAGTGAGAGCTTGCATCTTCTCGCTTCCTTTGTTATTTGTTCCAAAAGCTTGTGTTCTGAACAGCGAACCGCTTCTCATTCCTGCTTAGAACAGTTTCATTATTCATTAGTAAATTGCGGCTTGCGTTGTGACATTTAACTTGTCTCGCTGCGCTGCCTGCAATTTCAGAATTCAGAATGATGTACAAGACAAAATGATAATACGCGCGGTTGTAGTAATATAATTGACCATTTTTGTGGCTGCATTGCAGCAAGCTCTGTGCTGCGATCAGACGAATCACGTACCAGGCGAGTGCGCGCCAAGTTATTTAATGCGTAATGGAAATTATGGTGTTGCTGAGATGAAATGAAATGAATGAGTCATGGGATTAGAATTTATTCATTCAGGGCAGCAGCGTTAATAAATACAGCCTTGCTACTTGCTTCGTACTGCTAACTCGCTCGCTTAACTCTTAGTTTTAGTATTGACGTTGGTTCTTTCCTCATCAGTCACAAAATCTCAACTCTTATTTGTCTAGCCTGTTTACTGTGTGGGAATGATCGTTCTTTATAGACCACACCAATGTACAAATAAATTGAAACAATAATAAGTTGTCATCACAAATCATAAATTCCATTGTAAGGCACTTTGGACTTATTGGTATTGACCTGCGGCCGGCCGTCTCCATCTATTAATTCACTAAATTGGTTTCATAGCCCAAATCGTGACTTACTTCAAGTTACGAATTGGGTGACTAAAAATAATCATATGAATCCTCAAATCGTGCGTGCCCCAAGCACAAAGATTCAGGCTTCAAACGGCTAGGGGTTGGGGTTGAAATTGGACGCGACCACGCAGCGTCGACGGTGACAGCTGTTTGCTGGAATGGGTGAATCATCACTTCTATTCTCTTATTCCAAGAAATTAAAATTAAGTAGTAGTGGAATGACTAAAGACGAAAAGAGTTCTTGAGTCATGACATAAGTACTTGTAATTCTGGACGAACACCGAACACTCTAGACAGTCTGGTTTGCATTTGATGCGTATACTCGATGACTCAATTTGCTTCTGGTTAGGACACCACACACGAGATTAACGAGATAAGTCAATATTTGCACGTTGCTCTCGAGTGCCCATGCTTATGTCGATTGCTATCGTCAAGATTTTGGCAAGCTCGTTTCGTCGTCTCTCATGGCCTGGCTTGGCGGGCGAAGATTATGCAAACAACGCAAGCTTGGGTTCGCGAATTCTCATGATTCCACTCCACAACGTAAATATAAGCTTGTTTATATTCATGTAACCCAAGAATACGTGTAATGAATATATCGTATATCACATATCATCTGATGCGGACGCTAACGCTAAATGCGTAAATACAAATTGGCAACCAGCTTTGCAGCAGTTTGCTTTGTAGTGCAGGCGTATAGCTATCGTCGAAACTGGACACCCCGCCAGCCTAGTATCATGTATCACCATCACTTCTCGCTTATGGCATTTGTGCTGTTTATGACCGCAGCCGCAAACGCAATTGAAAATTCTTTGCGAAATAATTTTAATAGCCATATCCTGCTTGGCAGTTGTGCTGTACCTGTCTCATGATCACAATCACAGCGATCACGATGCGACGCAAGTCACCTTATGCCAGAAAATACAAAAGATGCTCACCATCTGTGATGTGATCTCTGACGAGACGAGTCAACTTCAGTGTAGCGTAGTCTCGTAGTGTGTATTTTGCATTCACATTCGCGAATTTAGTAGGGAGACAACAGCAGACGGGAGACGAGGAACGAGGAACCAGGAGCAAAGTAGGTACAAGCACGTAGCACAAAGGAGTAATTCTGATGGTAAAGTCAGTTCGTCGCTCGCTTCATGCAGGCGGTGGGGACCAACGACCAAGACCAGCAATAGCAAATCAGTCAGTCAGTGTACGTTCGCTGCTGCAACTTGCTTGCAAGTGGCAATGCAACAAGGTGAAAGTAACGGGAAGTGACGTCATGCTGTATTAGTAATTCATAACTCATAAACGGACATTCAACAGATTCGCATTCTTCGCGGACAGTCCAGTAGTGTTCCAGTGCAAGTGCACCATCGTACCGTGCGGGCGCATTTAGTTAGCTCTGAAAGTTCTTTACTGGCCTGAAACAAGTACAAGACAACACGAGGAAGTAGAAGTCGGAAATTAAACAGTGAACACTTCAGTAATTTATTAGCTAATTTATTGCGCAAGACTCATCTGGATTAGTGCTGCCGTTCTTTATAATTCTTTATCATCTTGGATCGTTTCGTGATTTCGTTCACGTTGCTTGCAGTATTGATTAAACTTATTTATTAGTCAATTTTTCAACCTCAGTCTAAACCACTGCAGTGCCAGCAAGATTATTTTGCCAGAGCCGTACTAAAAGCATGAAAGCCTGAAGTTCGGCAGTGGACAACTGAACTTGAAATTCGAAAGAGCTTGACAAAATTCTTAATCGTTAGCCAACCAAACCAGTACTGATAAACCACATCGGTCGTACGTATTTAACTGAAATCCACCTTGAAGCCAAATAAAATGTGCTGCCAGATACCTTAACACATCATTGTCTCGTCTCGCCTTTGGTCATCGGTATCGGTTGGTCAGCTTTTAGTTCCTACATAACTACATCTTCGCGACATGGATATCAAGACATTTCCCAGCTCCGAAGAGGAGGCCAGACACTGGAAAACATTGTACCTCAAGTCAGTCTCAGAGTAAGTTTGATGTTCTGTCGCTCTTGTCAATAACACTAATTATAATGAGGTCAAGGTCTCAATTTCAATATTGACGGACTGTGGAATAATCCCAATTGAAGGCAAAGTTCCGCGCGTACGAGTGCGTACTTCCGAATACCAAATGTCAATAAAAACGGTTCGTTAGTAGTAACAAGCTGCTTGCTAACTTTAAAGTTCGCCAGAGTGAGAGTATATCAGACATTTCGATCCTTTCGCGCATTTTTATTATACTTCTGACGTTTTAATGCTGTTTCGAATTAGATTTAGAAAGTATAAAGAACTAAATGCCAATGCCACACGATCAACCAGGTGTAAAAAATGTAATTCGCAATCAATTTTAACTTTCGCTAAAGTCAGCGGGCGTCCGACCAGCTCTGGGCAATTTCCTAAAAATAGCCTGTGACATTAATGCTATGCTCGATTCAATCAGTAACAAGAGCAATTTCTTAATCCCATTTTGAGCCTCAATTCGAGTCAGTTCAATTTCATAACTCAGCCTACTCCGCCATGAATTTTCGTTTGCTTGTCCTTACAAAGGTGATAGCCGCTGATCCTTGCTTGACGTCAGAATATTATAATGAGAAGTTATCGCTGTGTTAGCATTAACAATAATTACTATTTTGTTCAATGTGATGTAGTGATGTCAAATGACTAATGTCTTTGACAATTTGATATCATTTGAGCATTTGAGTGCAATGACAGACACAAAATAATTGTGGCATGATTAATGACGGCCAATATTTTCTGTAGTTATGAAGAGCTGAAGAAAGAATACAACGAGTATGAGGAGCAGTCTAAAACACTGGAAGCTGAAATGGACATGATGTTTAAGGAAGAGGAGCAGAAGAACAAAGATCTGAATGCAACTGTAATTAAGCTGAAGATCGAAGTCGAAACCCTGAAGGTAAAGAAAACTATTCTTCAAAGTAAGGGTTATTTTGATGCATGTGTTAATGTTCTTTTTTAATGTGACAGGAACGACTCGAAACCCAAAGTAAAACTGAAGCAATTCAGCATAATGAACTGAGTACTGAGCTCCAGACATTTAAGAAGCAATGCGACGACTTGAGAGAATACGTTCGAGAACTGGAACAGAAAAACGATGATTATGAAAGAACAAATCGTGTTCTAGGTGAAAGTATTGACGACTTTGAAGCGAAATTAAATTTAGCTTTAGAGAAGAATGTAATGCTGGAGTCTGAGTTGGACGAGAAAGAAAATCTGAATATAATTATTCAAAGAATGCGTGATGAAACTCGAGGTATGTGAATCGCACAAATGTACCAATTCAAAGCGATTGCACATTTTTGGAGCAATTCCAACTTTTAAATTATCCTTACAGATTTGCGTAATGAGATGACTGCTCAACGTCTGCAGCAGGATTCAAATCGTACATCGGCACCCAGCACGCCTACAACCACAACGCAGAAACCAGTCATTAAGGAAGTGGTTCCAAATGGTAAGTGCAACATATCTGTCTGGTAGAGTGCTGCAGATACTCTGAATCAAATACAAATGCATGCTGATTCTGTCCAGGCCGTCCTACTCGTCTCTCGCCTTTGTCCATTGTGAACGATCTTCTTAGGAAAGTGGGTGCACTTGAAACGAAGCTGGCAACGTACAAGAAAGTGGAACCCGCCAAAAGGTAACGTTTCCAAAGTGAGTGTTCTCATTGTAAGCTTCATGCGATCGTCGATGAGCATGAGTCTTTTTTGTATTGCAGACAAAAGCGTGACATGATCAAAACATGATGAAGCCGATGGAGGATGGATTTATTGATCATTGTTGGAAATGCACATCGTTAGGGGTCAATATTGCGAAAGCTAGGTTTCAGGCTAAAGCTATAAGTATTCATCTCGTTAAAAGCAAAAGTAACCTTGCTAAGTTATTCATAATTACTGAAGTTTGTATTGTGTTGTACACAAGCCTTGTTGCCTTCATCTTATAAACACATAAATTCAACATTTGTCAAAACCCTTCGCTTCCGTGGGAGAAAGATTGTAATTACACCTATTTTTATGGAACGCAATTACGCAATGTCTAGAAATATTAAGCGGCCAGGCAGCTAGACACTCAAAATTTTTCCTTCCTAGATGTTGCGAAAAGCAAAGGTCTGATTTTGTGCAAAACGGCTAGAAAGTTAAGATGAGGGCTATTCAATATCCTTTGTACATTTGATGCCTCGCACGCATTTCTCGGTCATCCGGCACAAACTTGTCTGCATTACGAAATATTTTTGTACTCTACGCCAATTGAAATCGAGCAAATAGCAATATTGCATGTTTCGTTATTATATTACTATTGTTAAAATCATGAACTAACAAACAGAAGACTGTATTGCTAAAATTATGTAGCATTGACATTCAAATAAAAACAAAGCTAATCAGTCAAACGCTGTAGGTCAATTCATTGCAAAGGGTCCAGCCACCTGGAGGGCGAGTGCGTCACTTCCTAAACATAAAACGGTTTACACAATTTCTCATCAGATTTATATAAAATTACATGTTTGCAAGACATTCATGTAATATCGAGATGACTAGTCGATAGCTCGCGTGCCAAGGCGGACTGTGAACTTGCATCAGCAATGCAGCAGCAGCGATAGAAAAGCGGCATTGTTCTTTTCGAGGCTCGTGGTTCCTTGGAACTTGATTTGTGTTGATATTGACCCGTTTTTATTTGTTTACGACAACGGCCGTCCATAGCAACTGCCAAACTGCCAAAAATGCACATCCAACTTTCATGTGCCGCATTCCAACGTGCACATATGCAGGTGGCGAGCTTTCGAAGCGATTTTACTCAGATTCCATTAGCTTCATCGTTGCATATCGAAACTGCCGACTGCCACTCATTTGTCCCAGTCCCAAGGTTCACCGATTGTCGCTATAATAATAGGCTAGGAAAGTTATCAGATTCTTGGGACATTTGTTTCAGACCTTCCAGTAGTATCATTTTTCCGATTCGATAATTGTAGACGAGTCGTACTCGCACTCGCGTGCGTGCAGCGCATGGGAAACGCGACACCGTTGCAGTGCAGTCGGTTTATTTCGACGCGCTCGGCCTTAGAAATTGGGTCAACGTAAGCCTCAGTTCGGGCCCCAGTCCCGATTTCGAGTGATTCTTGATAGAGTTGTGGTTTCCAACAATGGCGGGGATCGCGGCTATGATGAGATCGAGGAAGGAGCGCCAACGGAGGCGGAACGAAGGCATCCCAGACGAAGCTGGCTTCGCTGAGGTAACCAATCAGCAGCTTTGATTCAGATCTTTCACATTTATGCGTCTTTCACTTGACGGTCAATTACTTGTGCCATACCACCTGTAATTACATTGCGGAATTGCAGTGTAATTGTATACTTAACTTGCAGCCATAACCAAACCTTTGTGTTAGTCCAATTCAATCAATTGTACCTGTGACATGGCGGCGGCCGTAGCATCGTTGTTGAAAATTAATGCCAAGATCCGGAAAAAGAAGTCTGAGCTCGATCCAAACGTTCTAGTTCCTCATGTCTCCTACGTAGTTATCAAACCATTCCCTAGATATCCACCCAAATGGGTAATTCTTCGCATGACCTTCCTTCTAAACTTTTCTGGTGCTCTTGCTAGTGTTGGCATTGGGATTGACTGCTGGTATTCACGTAGTTGATTCTAGTGGGCAGTTTGCATCTCTGCTTGAAGTTCTTCTCTCAAAAGATTCCTGGTCTTGTGTGATTCAAGTCGTCATGCACGTCATTCTTAACTGATGTACATGGATCTAATGTTTTACTGTGATTGCTTGTACGCACTGAAAGGAATGATGTAGTCGGTCAAGTTCATTTATGCCAATTTTCTTAACACAACTTCCATTCATCTTCATTCAAGGCGTTTAGCAATTATTATCTCACTTATTTTTTTGCACTATGTAATTGGACTTGAAAAGAACTGCCTCCTTGAGAATTGCTACCTTGTCCGGAGCGAAATTAATTATAAGCATTGAGCATGTACGCATTAGCAATGCTCTCCAGTAAATTAATCCATTGCCTGAATGTACTTGAAAAGGTGATCCCTGGAAAGGATGGAGCATCCGCGGCGGCGGCAGCTGGAGCACTTCTGAGTGGTAAAGGGGCTGCCAGCGACAAATCACCGTCTTCGCTGAAGAAACTTGGAACCGAGCCGCAGGTGGCCGCTATTTCGAAGAAGGGAGCGAAGATGCTGAAGGTGAAATCAAACAAGAATTCGAGATGTTCTATGCTAATATTTCCAGTGACTAATTTGATTCTTATTAACATTGGCACAGCTGGAGGGTGAATCGATAGCAAAAACGAAGGAGCAAAGACTCGTTGAGCACATTTTGACTGAATCCTACACGCCGGTCTACATGGGATTTGTTTTCAGTGAGTATCAAACCGTCTTCATAAGTATTGATGTCTTGTTGCCACCTTGCACACCCTGTTTGATCTTCACAGTATCCATCGGCCTTGTGATCACGTTTGTTGGGTTAGGAGATAAAGGTACGGAGACGACACGTCATGTAAATTTCTGTTCAGATGTACATTGCGCCTCAACTTTCTGATTTCATTCGCATTTTGCAGGCTTCCGAACGACCGAGCTACGGTTAATTGGTCCATCACTTTGTTTCTTTGGGTTTGGCTGCATTCTGTACAAAATTTTACAGTGTCATTTTCCACGACTATTTGTCACTCCTTACTGGCTCAAGTAAGTGAGCAGGATTTAGTTAACAAATGCGCAAATATGCAGCCATAAAAGCCGGACTCTAGTCAAGTGAGAATGACGATGCGACAATTCTGTTGCATTGCAGGAGGGCGAGGCTAGCAGACGAAAATGCGGACATCACAGTCGAACGTGGAATTGTAAAGAGCATTCATGTAAGCACTTCAGTAGTTAATACGTCGCCATCGTTATCGCCTAGAGTCATCCTCCAATCCGCACCGCCAGCCGTCAGACCAAAGTCGACAACAACAATTTCCACAATTCCAAATTACATTGGTAAGGGCCGAAAGGCAAAAGCTGTTTGTAATGTTTGCGAAAATGCTCGAAAATAGAAAAGCAATATAGTTCCAGCGATTCCACATAAGTTTACGCTTTAAAGTGCTTTTAAACTCGCAACATTTTTAAAACTTTTACATTCCGTAAAAGTTAAAACTGGTGATTTTCTTTTGCAGAGGATTCATCAGACGACGATTTCGACAACGGGAGACGTACGTCGCCACTGCCCCACCGACCTTTAGCTCATCATCAAAGCTACGACGACAAGAAAACTTCTGAAATTATTTTAGACCCCAAAATACTCGTCGAGCAATAAGCAATTTAAGCAATACGCAATACTTGTTACTGTTACGCTTTCAAAAATTGTTACATTGTTGCTAAACTTGCGCCTTGTCCTGTAGAATTGGAAATACTCAACTGCAACTGCGCTTTCCATTCACATTTGAAGCCTGTTTAAAATGTTACTTGTCAGTTAATTATGATGATGGCTTTCAGCAACCCGATGGCTTAAAAGAAACGAAGTACCTGGGAGCTGCGCTGCGCTTGAGTAAACTACAGCAATAATAGCAATAAAATAGCAAATAATAGCCACTGACCAGAGAAGTATTTTTGCAGATTGCAGACGCTCATGCCGTATTCTAGTCGTACAAGCGAATTTAAGGCTAATGCTCATGCAATTACTGTGTACTAATTAGTGATGTGCATGGCATGTTGCGCGCTCCAACTCTCAGAGCAATAATACTAAAAATTCTAACAGTAAACCAAAATGATAGTGTGCCCTGATTGCGTGTTTAGTGGACATCTTTCGCGTGTGTGCCCCGTTGCCCATTTTCTGTACAACGCGGCTTTGTCTGGCGACAGTCGTGAGCAGAAAAATACAAAAAGTACTCGCAATTCGTAAAAAGTAAAGGGAAGGTCGAGGAATTGAGTGCAAGTTCGAAGGAAACATGCATCAAAATCAGGAGCAAGAAATGACAACGAAGGATTTGTTGCCATACTTCTCGTACTCGCAAGCCGATGACCCGAGCAGCAGCAGTGACTTGGACGCGTTCCGCAACGCAAGGCCCTGGTTCTTAAACGTACCCGGGAATCAATTTCTTGTCGACCACCTGAAATTGGCACTGATAATCATCGTCCCACTCTTCCTGGCGTTTATCACGTTGTTGATCATATTCCCGACCGTATTTCAAGGCTCAATGCGAAAACGAAGAAGTTTCGACGAAAGGGCACCTGTTCAAAATGTCATCGCTGAGAGAGTAACGCAGAATTCTCGTTGGGATCAATAAACGTGTACGTACGTGATACACCATTATGAAGGTGATTAGTGACGTAATAAAAAGCAAAGTGCAGTTCACATGAGTCTGACACGACTCGTTGGCACGCACACGTTGATTACAAAAGTCGTTATTTTTATTTGAAGGTTGTTGCATGTGGAATCAGAATGAGGCCTCATCTTGCAACAGTGGAAGATGTTGCTTTACTGTAAGACGGGCGGTAATCGAATGGAATCATGACTGACGAGACGATTCTTGCTTAATGAATTCAAATAATATGTTTTTAATAGTTTCTGTAATAAACTTTTTATTAAAAGTTTCTAATAAGATCGGTCGTACATTGACAATAAATAAATATAACGCTGAAATTTTCTCTAATACGATTTCATGTCCAAATCTAATCCAAGAAGACCGTGCACGCCGATTTGGTTTGTCACACTGTGAACAAAATTCAACCATAATTAGGGTTAATAGATTCGTACTGGATCTTTTAAGAATGTTCATGCTTACCAAAGGTTTCCTTCAAAATTCTCACCGGCGGCGCTCCGTCTTTGTTCGTACTGCTACCGGATCCGGATCCAGCTTCTACAATCTTTTCGTATGCAATTATTGTACCACTGACTTCACTTGTGCAAACTGGTTCTGGCGATGCCGATGCGGCGGCTGCTGACTTGTTCTCAATGACGATATTCTTTGACTTCTTGGACAAAATATTTCCCTTTTTCTTTATTTTAGACTTGGTAAACCCGAATTTGCCTTGTTTATGCTTCTCGGCTTGCTGAACCTTGAGCTCGTTTATCACTTCGCTGTGCGGAGCCTTTTTTGGCACGCCAGGCTCGTTGCCCTCCACGGACTCATGATCACTTCGTGTTTTCCTGATCAGAGCAGCCCGTTTCTTCTTTCGTGCCGAGTCCCTGAGGATCCAGATACTGACCATCACGATTATGATTAACGTAATCCCCGCCATACCAGCGATGAGCGTTCCGAGCACGTAGGGGTTCTCCAGACCGGGGCCTGGAGGACTGAGACGAGGGTAGTTATCATTGAACTGGGACGGCGAGGCAGGGTAGTACAATTGTCCGGCCTGCTGAGACACCGGCTACAAATAATTAAATTGGTATTTAATGGAGTTACTGAAAAGGCAGCACCGAAGGAATATTTTACCCTGTATAGTCGACCGCTCCGTTGAGTGAAGGCATTGGCGGCGTTCTGTACATGACAAATTCTCACAGTTACAACGTTGGGAAAGCAGTTTGGCGCCCAGAGTTTAGAACTGTAGCAAAAGATTCGCTTACGTTTTGTTGGAAGATGCTATTCCTAGGATTTAAGCCAGAGTCCTGGTATCCTGATGGTGGCTGCTGCTCCCGTTCTGATTGTTGCTGTGCGTTGTTGTTGCTGCTGTAATAGTACGGCTCACCACGGCCACGACTGTCGCGCGGAAATGAATTGGACATTGTCCGTTTAGAAAATCTGTCGTTGAACTGGCTGAACACGTAGTTTTAGCACTTTGATAAAGAATTCGTTCCAGGCAGATTCGATCCGACTGAACCAACCGGAAACCGGCTGAGTTTTGCCGATGAACAAATGAAAACACGAATCTCGTGAACGCAACCACGTTGCAAATGCGAAATAAGGAACTGGGAACTAGCCGCGACGCGACTTCGACGCAACGCGGGACGAACCGTGTTTAATGCACGACTGAATGACAATAAACTTCTGTTCACTGTTCAATGACCAGAAACAAGAGACGGTGACAATTAAATCTCGTCCTTTTCTGAGAAGAAGGTGAACCACCACCACTTGGCCAAACAAACGATGGACTCAACTGCGACTGAAGCCCAACAAGTGTCCTTCCTTCTGACACTGAGGCTGCGTGCGTGTCTTCTTAACCCATTTATTTCGTAATAATTGTAACAGTGGGAAAAGACGGAATTATCACGAGGTCGTGCTTACGAGGTTCACATTTACTTTTTAAGAGTGCTGGCTGGAATAAACACAAACACGGCTAGTGCAACAATCAACAATGCAATACGCGATTGAGTACCAACTGAAATCCATGCAGGCATGCATTGAGGAAACTCGATTCTAATTGTTATGCTCAGCAAAGGAGGGAAACCGAGAAGAAGGAAGAGGTGAACGAATTCAAGGCACTTGCATTGAATGCTGTACCTTGCTTGGGACCAGATTAATCACAACCTCAGCAAAAGCGATGTACTACGAGCAGGTGCGCTCGTAACTCGAACACTAACAAGGACCAAGAAGAAGGTTGAAGTTTACAACAATGAGGTGCATTTATGTTGTAGTTTTCCTTATCGTACCATTGAACTTCTTCAGAGCAACCGTTTTCCTTATGATAGGCCATAAAAACGGAAGGCTGGAACCTAATTTTTCTGTGTAGCGCTCGGGCAAGGGCAAGACAATTAAGCTGAGTGGATACGTGAAGAGTCGGCCAGTCTGCCGTCATGGGCATCAAAATCGCATTAAACATTGGCGGACGGCGGACGACATCCTAGGCTGGCCGAGCTACTTTTTTTAGTTCACTTATTGCCACTTACTACGGCACAACGTGTCTAATTTTAAAAAGAAATTCGAAGAAAGGTAAATGGAATTGATTAAACTCAAGTGACCCTTCCCCATTGTTCTGCTTCAAAATTCAAAGGTCCCAGGCAGCCGGGCACTCTTCACTTTTTAATGGTTGAGTGAGTTTCAATAAAAATAAACCAGGCCAGTGCCAGTGCCCCAACTGTCTCCTAAAATATATTTTTATCTGTTTGAATGTGACTATCAGCCACTTGCTCCTTTCTTTGTCTTGATTTTCTTTACTTCTCGTAATCTTCTGATTTTATGTCCTGTGCCGTAAAGCAATAAGCAGGCATTGGTCTACAATTCAATGTGTTCCATGCTTCGATTTAGAAATGCGAGATTCTGAGTTTCATTGGCTAACCCAAGAAGCCCGCATCTCAGCAAGCACTCGAGTTCCGAATTGAATCTGTTGTCATTTCCTCCACAGCCGCCATATTGAAACGTATTGCAAGCTCCTGCCATACTGTCGTACTTCCACAGCACAAATTGGGCTCCGCAGGGCCCGGGCTCCGGCTTCTGGTGGCAAATGGCTACATAACATAATCATAAATAGTAGGCACTCAAGCTTCCATTGTTGGATGTCCACTTACAGAATCTTTTCTCCAATTCACGTATTGTACATTTTGACATCATCCGCACCGGCTCACAAATGCCGCAATTTGTTGTGCAGCCGGAGATTGAATTGAAGCGTTGCTGCAGGAAGCGCATGCAAATGTTGTCAACTGTGACTTCTTCGTCCGGCAGCCATTGCGCTTGCATGCACAAGCGAGTGTTGGGGTCCAGCCTGCACTTCACTGATTAAAATACGGTGCATTGGAAAATACGCAAAAAACGACTCATTTGGAAATAAAATCCGCACATCTCTTACTTGGACATGTTCCTCGCTCGAAATTGCGCTTGGATACTTTTCTAGTGTAGCCGTTCAATATTGCGCACCATGAAATTATGAGAACACAGATAATTACGACAGATTTTTTGGTACTGTCCATTCCAACTTCCAGCTGTCAATGATGGCGATGGCGAAAGCGTAGTGCATCGTAATTTTCATTCATTTTTCGTAAACTTTCCGATCGCAGCGGTGTGTCTCATAACACAAGTGCGAGTTATGTTTTGCGCCTTAATTAATGCGCTCGATTATATTAGCATATTCAATCACAATAATTGAGAGCATTCTTACGAAAACATTTTTCGAATCTGCTGAAATCAACTCAAAACATTGTCATGATTCTGAAGATTTTCTTTGTTGCACTACTGCGTTGGGTTGAGTCCTCGTGGTCGTGCAAAATCGGCATCAGCAATACCTTCTGTTTCACAGCGCAGCAGTAGTGAGATTATGCAATAACTCGAGTCTGCAGTTGAACAAGTGAGGAACTCTGAAGGACAATGGGACACTGGTTGGGCTAGCTAAATATGTGTTTCCAGAGTGTTCTTTCTGAGCCCAGAGGAGTTGAGCACTACTTTCTTGTCCTATGTAGTTGCTGGGTGGATGCAAGCTCATGCTGTACTGTGCTCGGAATCCTACTTTTATGAATTCGCACACGTTGGTAGCCTACCATTGGTTCTCGCTGCTGTGTTCATGTTTGTAAACATTTTGAACTATTGCACGTACAAACTGTACTGCGGGCTCGGCTCGAATCAACTGCGTACATTGTGCAGTTACTTAAACTTTTACAGCACTTACATTTAATACCGACGCGACGACGAGACATCATTAATCTTCGAGACGAGAACTTCAAGCAAATTCAACTGAAACGGTGCATCCGATTCCGGTGGTGTTAGCAAGATTATCTTCCAGGGAGCATCACTCTATTTAATCATCGACAAGCAAGCACCAAGTAAGATTTTGTTCTGTAGACGATACATTTTAATTCGGTTTTGTATTGCCAATTGCGGCTGGAACGATCCCTGCCACGGCGCACCCTCAACCTCAATGGTGCTGCTGGGACTCAGAAATCAGGATCCATTCATAAAAATAGAGGTGCGCCATTTCAGAGGCGTTTTGTCACGCAGGGCAGTTATGCGCGTTCAATTTGGCGTGACCTGCTGTTTTTGTCTTTCAGAATGTCGGCCTCGTCCCGTAGCCAGCACGAAAAGTCTAGTCCCGTAGCCGTCGCCAAGGCCGAGCTGTGCGAGTTAAAAATAACATTACTAAAGATAACAGAAATTTTATAATCTCACGTTGATACTGCCGGATGCCGGTATCATCAGCTATTGATTTGTGCATGCGCTTCCTTATTTATGCGCCGCTAGCTGAGAAGCAAGATTAAAAGTTCAAAAGGTCAACATAAACATGTGGCGAATACTGTGTGGATGCCGCCGAGCCGCTGCGTTGCGCTCCACTGAAGTTTACTGAGATTTGAAAAGTAAATGACAAAGGACAAATGCATCCTGTTTCTCTGGATAAACTTGTGTTGTGTCCGGTCACTGTTTCTTGCAACTAAATTTCAATTGCTGTCTGTACTAATGGGCCACCGGGCCTTATCGCAAAACATTTCATTCGAAAATATAAACGGCTTCGCGTTTGCGGGCGAGCGTGGTTTCTTTGTATCTTAATTGCAACCACAATTCACAAGCAATAGATCGCATTTTCCGGTTGTGCTCTTGCACTTGGCAAGTTAGCTCATCTAATTCAGTGCAAGTACGCAGTTACGCAAGCTTTTGTGGCTTCATTCTCAATTTCGACAACTGTTTTCTATTTCTTGATATTGCAGGTCCGTTGAAATTGTTTCGGTATGAGCGATCAAACTGAAAAGAATACTAAACAAATCAAAACTGCTGAAAACAATGGAATAAACGTACACGCAATTGACCCCACCCAACTCCTCAGTAATATTTATCCTGATGGTACACAACAAGATGAAGACTTCCAAATCACGCGTGGGGAATTGGAGCAGCTTCAAGACGCTCTCAAAAAGAATGAATTTTGCAAATTGCTAACCAATTATGTGGAAGAAATTCGGGTATGCTGTGAGCAATGCCATTTATTCTGGCAAGCACTACATTAACATGATTATGAGAAATGCTTATGAATTCAGGATCCAGCCAACCAGCTGAAATTTCAATCGGAATTACGCGAGCTTGAGAAACAGCGTGGCAACACCGTCCATTTCCTGAACCCTGTCGGCGGTTACGTATTAAAGACAAGTATTAACGGGAAGAAGAAATGTTTCATCAACATGTGTTCAAACTCACTAATCAAGAAGCCAACGTTCACCAGTGCAACACAGGACAACCAGTACGATGAACCTCGTCATATTGCATATTAGAAGAAAGTCGAACTGTCGATAATAATAATGTTGCTTAATGCTTTGCAGAGTTGGGCAAGTTTGGTCGATTCCTCATTCGCCGAGTATAGCACGTGAAGACGTCGACAAGGCTGGAGTTGCATGCTGTGTTTACGACGTCGTCTTCAATCCCGAGGCCTTGAAGCTTGCCAAGCAAAACTTCAACTTGAAATTGAAACTCGAGGAAACCGCCATCGAAACCATCGAGAAATCTTTTAATGTGAAGCTCGACAAGAATAATATTCGGAGACCCAAGCAAAAGTAAAGAAACCTTGAACCTTCATTCATTTCATCACCTCAAAAGTGCTTTCTAACTTGACGCTAAATGATTTCAGGTACAAGGGCATGAAAAATGCGACCATGATCAAGTACAAAGTTGGCGAACCGGTTCCGGATATGATTGATGCAGAGCAGCTGAATAAGGAAATCCCACCGCAAAAAGACACTGAGAATGTGAGTCAGAAACAGAATCCGCCGAAGAAAAGCGGAAAAAAATTGTCAACCGAAAAAGGAGCCTCAAAATCGGAACCCACACTCAAGGAAACGACAAATGTCGTCAGCACTGCCGAAAACGATCTCAAACCGGAAAGCAAAACTGCTGAGAATGGTCAATTGCACGAGAAAAATAAGCCCAAGGTCTGAAAACATCTCGTGGCAAATGAATGAATGACGTTCGCGTACTAATAAACTTAATTTTAATTGTTCATTCACAGAAGCCTTCAATAGCGGCCGCTGCGGATAAGAAAGAATGGACTGAACCACACTATTCTTTGAAATTCCGAAATCACATAAACATTCAGGATTTCTGCTTGGATACACAAAGAGCAGGCCGACACGTGAAGCCAATTCCAGAAGAAATAATCTTAACTGTCGACCTGCCGTTGTTACGAGACACAAGCAATCTGGACGCAGACGTTCTTGAAGGCGGTTGGGATTTCGAACTTGAGTCAAAGGGCAAGATTCTTTACAAGCTTCAGCTGAAGTTGCCATTTCAAGTGTATCACACGGGATCAAAAGCAACTTTCGATAAAGACACGAGGAAACTGACGATAACAATGAAGACAATATCAAAACCGGCGAAAGAGGTTCACATCGTCAATCCACAGATTTCGAGCATTGTGACAGCGGAATCGGAAGATGGCCAAGATGGATCCGGTGACAGCGGTGTTGAGTTGCTCGAGACGAAGCCACCGAAGATTGAAATGCTCGAAACTGAGGCGGGCGAAGAAGGGCGGCACTCGAAAGGAATCGACGTTGTGCATCCGCGCTCACTGCTGAACAAACTTACTTCGATTGACTCGGTTGGCTCTGGCTGCTCATTTGAATTGTCGCGGTCGTCTTCGTACGCTGAGTACGACACTGAAGATTCGGCTATGACCAATTTCGGGTCGCCCAGCGTGAAGAAAACAGTTCGCTTCAGCGACGAGGTTCAGCGTCAAGTTTATCGGAGCAACTCGTCAATTCTTGGACAGCGCAAGAAGAATCAACGCAAGGCGAAAAACAAGAGGAAGGCACGCGAGAGATTGAACTCTGGGGAGTCGGTCTCTTCGTTGTCGGTTGACGAAGAGGAAGACGTCTTTGGAATCGGAGGGAACAAGACACGAGAGAGATTCAATTCTGGTGGCTCAATTTCTTCGATTGACGAAGAACTACTTGCGGGTGTGTACGAGAAAGAAGGCGAGGATCCGCTGCGTGAGGGGAAAGACGAGTATTAGGAAGAGGGTGTAATCTGTGATAACACAAATCATGAAAATGAACCACAAATAGACTGCACGTTTGTGTATATGAACATTAGAACATGTGAACTGTTGCTGTATGTAGAATGTGATTATTAGGATAACCGGTGAAATGAATTACCTTTTATCATTGAAATAAGAAATCGAACGTAGTCCACATTTGAGCTGTATCGATGAAATCTAATCATTGTCATTACCTCGACAGTCGAAATCGGAATCGCGTTAAAAATTGGTACTAAATTAGTTCCTTTCGGCGAGGATTCGTACATGTAGTTTGTGGTAAAAACGTAGATGGTAGATTTAGCGGAAATAACAGCGCAGGGTTTTGAATATGAATGCAATTCAAATAAAATATTTATAAATGTTTATAGTTTCGTTGTCTTTTCAAGAAATTATAAATAAAAAGTGGAAAAGCTGTAAAAATTGTCCCAATTTTATTGACAATCATTTTCATTATCAAAATTGGTTGTCTGTGTCGCGCGTCAGTCTTGTCATCGTTCGTTGTTCGTACGTTTGTCCACGTGTCCACATATTGCAATTTTTACCAGTGGCGTCGTAATTGTAGGCCTGTCATGTTTTTGTGTAGCAAATCACTTCGCGGATTGTCATTGTCTTGTCAAGTGCTTGTCAGTCGATTTAGGAGTGAGCAATTTGATTAACGTCAATGGAAGAACTTAAAAGCAAAATGTTGGTCAACTGTTGAGTCTAGTCAGGGTGAATCATGATCACATTTTTTCACAATGCCGCACGACACGCGAGGCACGCGCTGCACTTTAAATTCTAGGTCGCCTAATCTCATTTTAATTTATCCTATGCACAGTAACTCTGAGTTGAGTTCTTATCACTTTTATCGCTAATTTTTGTGTCCTACAATTTTACTACTCCAACTTGACATTGGACGAGTAGACGATGAAACCTGCATTGCAAAATAGTAAAACACAAAACTTTATCTATTGTTAAAATGGAACGAGAAGAATTATCTTGTCTAACTCTATCGAATTCCTGCATCGATACTTTTCCCTACATTCTTGTGTTCATTCCTCCATTTCCTGATTCTCTCCACCAATCCCCTTTTGTTACTGCTGCTGGCCGCGAGCGACCCGTTCTCCAAGTCGCTTGCTGAAAGCGGTCGCTTCTCTGTGATGATGACTTCGGGGATATTTTCGTTTTCGTTAAACGTTGATGGCTTATTTCTGTGGTGGCCTGCGGGGCTTGGAAGATTAAAGTTGGTTGGAGGGCGATCGTTATTGTTGGCATTGTACTGCTGAGGAGGTGGTGGGCCATTGCTGTAGTCATCGTAGTCGTCTACGAATTGTTGACCGTCCTCATAGCCGTGGTTCTTGTTAGGTCGCCTGTCAAAGCCACCGCCACCACCACCGCTGTTAGAATTATGAATTGCGCCGTACCCGCCCGATTGATCCTCAGCAGGTCCGTCATAGTAATCGTCATTGAATCCATTCGGAGGTGGTGGAAATCCGCCGAGACCACCGTGGTTTCTGTTGTTGTAGCCTTGGCCGTGGCCGCCCAATCCTCCTCTGCCACCACCACCTCCGCCACCGTAGTGGTTGTGGTTGCCGGCATAGCGATTGGGGCTGTGACTCGGCTCTCCTCGATACTCGTCCTGGTGCGGATGTCCTCCATGGCCATACCCGTGTCCATGGCCTTGGCCGTGCCCGTGGTTTGGCCTTCTGTGTCTGTGATTGCTTGGATGATCATCTCTGTACCCGTCGTAGTCGTCAGGGTCATATTCTCCAGGACCTCCTGGACCGTGATGGTTTGACCCTCCAGGACCGTGGCCATGACTGTGACTGTGACCTTGCCCATACCCATTGCCATTCGCTTGCTGACTATTTGTCGACGATGCGGCTGCCTGTGCGTCTTTTTCCTTCTTCGCTCGTATCCTTTTCAAGAGCGTGGCTTCTGTGGGGTCAGTCAACAGGGCAGCGAGAATGGCGAGCCAAGCCTGTTCAATTTATAATGATGATGAAGATATTATTAAGGAAGAAAGCCGAAATGTATACGTCAGATTATCTAAGTGTGTTTACCCATAATTTGACGAAACGCCTCATGCTGACGAGTTCCATGTTTCGAGTCGATTGCTTTCGATGACTAAATTAGTGATAGCGTGTTAAGTTACTATTTATAGACAGAGATCAGGCTCATCTTCCACTTCAACAGACTTTCTCATTTCCGTTTATTGAACTCGCGTAAGATGTAATGCAAATTGACAGACCACGCATGCTTGGTCTTATCGCAGATGTAATCGCGTTTGTTTTCGTTGGAATTGTGTAATTAAAAAGTTTCGATCGTTTCATTTTCCGTCAAAACAAAGCAGTTCTGCGTAAGAAATCTGCGTACTTTGACTACGTATTAAAGGCCAGCTGTAAGATTCGGTTGCGTCTTTGCGTCTTGCGTGAATCCAATTGTTTGATGACTTTGAGATGAAAATGATGCGAACGAATCTCGCCGAGTAATTAATCCCAATCTCAAGTTTCTTCGTCTTTGGGATACACTGCAAGTTTCAATTCACATTACACGCGTATGAAATACATTACGTGTTGCTTTGTTCGCTTTGTCATCCTGGCGTCATTTGTCTCGATTTGTGAACATTTCAATTAAAGGTTACGCTGAATTAAAAACTCTCGAACCATTGTTTACGATTTACGCAGAAGAATCTCGTCAGCCTTACTTTCTAAATCATCCTACACACTGACGCCAATTACTGTTTCGTTTTATTCTCGTGACACACGCGTCATTAAAGTCAGGTGAGTTCAGAGTTATTACGGGCTTTGTTTACACTGACAGAACTGGGAACACGTTTTGCAGCTTTTGCAGGTCCAGCCTACGTGAAGTAATTAATTTAGCTTGACAAAAATAAAAAATCTACGTTTACATCATTGATTTCTACCGACAAAAATAGCATGCACGTCCTTCCAAATGATTCATCAGTAATCAGTGGAGTCATGAATGCAATGAATAGTAGCAAGTGGAAACGCTGTTTTCTGCCCAAAACCAAATCGAAACGTTGAAATTGCACTTCAGATTTTTCGTTCGATCGTCGGGTGCGCCATCCCCAGCTTGAAGCGTCCATGTCTTCCAATGTCCCAACAGAAATCCAAACCAGAGTAGAGTCTGAAGCAGCCGCACGAATGAATTTTGCAATGCGCTGAAGCGCTGATATAATTACGGCTTGTTAACCTTTGACTATTGTATTTCACAACGTTAATCTATGCGACAATTGAACAACTGCCGTGCTAATACGGTACGATCGATTGCACGTCTACACGTAGACCTTAACCATGAGCTCATGGGACGACCAGGTGACAGTTTTAAGTATCATTCACAAACAAGCGACAACTCATTTATTTGGTACCTTCGGCCTGACGCAGGCTCCGGACTGGGTTTAGCCCTATGCTGGACGACATCGAGATTAGATAATGCGCTTTGACAATGTCACACCATTGACAAAATCCCGATGAATTTAGCAAGAAACTAGACCAACAGCCGGCTCACTGTTTCATTACATTGCCGCAGTTTAAAAAGCCCTAAAGTGTCCAAGTCGTCCTTCTTTCAGCAAACATGAAGTTCCTCGTAGCAATTTCGGCCTTGGCTGCCTGTACGATCTTCGCAAGTGCAAGGCAAACTCAGCTGGACTTCAGCAGAGTTCCAGCTGAAGCTAAGCGGGGTTCGTTAGTGGAAAAATGACAATTTTCCAGCTTACTGTGTCTAAATTCCTTTTAATTCGTACAGAATTCCAGGCGGTCATCGCAGAAAAAATTTCTGACCTTTTTATGCAGAAACTGGTCTCAAATCACTCAAAAGCTGCGCCCCGAGATCCAGTCCTGCCCGAGCTTCCAGATCCATTCGAGATTGAAAACGCTGAGCTGGAACTTGGCGAGCTGGGGGTCGACGGTATTTCGGGATTTGTCGCGTTAAGGTTAGCTTCGCGCCAAGTTGAATCCGGAATCCCACGAGTCGCGTCAATAAGGTTATTTAACGCAGGAATGGATGGGCGACCGGACTTAGCACTCTCATTGACGACCTTACCGTTAACTTGGTTATACCAGCGAGAATTGTTTACGACGTGAAAGTTACAGAGCTGGGAGTGGAGGGTGCCTACGAAGCAATTGAAGTTCTGATTGATGAGATTTCCGCCTCGGGTTCCGGCGAATTAGCTGTCGACATCAGCAACCTGCATGCGCTTGTTGATTTGCGGGTGATAGTCAATCTCGTTACTGGCAGACTCACCATCACAACAGTCACCATCGACGTGGATTTCACAAGCGTAAATCTCAATCTTGAAGACCTTGAAGTTTGCGATGAACCAGTGGACTGGGACTCGGTTAACGAAGACGTCAAGCCCGTCTTTGACCAATTTTGGGCCGAGAATAAAGGGGAGGTTGAGGCACTCGTAAAGGTCATCTTACAAGAGGTGTTGAAGGTATGTAGCACAGCTGATTAGAAGTAAGCCAGTATAAGAAGCAATCTCATTTATGTCTTCTTAATTGTCAGGACTGCAACATCTATGAAATGCTTGGTGGCGACTGTAAGAATATACGCTTGTTCATAATCGCATTAAACCAGTTAAATTTCCTGGCATGAATTAAAGCCTTATTTTTCTCGTTCCAGTTTCCTGTCTTCCCTTTGACATTGGAAACGCAAAGAAAATTTCAAAGAGCTCAAACCCGTTCCGGTCTGCCTTCAATTACTTTGCACCCATAATGCCGAGACTGACCTGTGACGACCTATCAGACACACCAGACACACCACCACCAGGAGAACAAACAACCACGACAACGAATCCCACCACCACTACCACCGCCCCGCCCACCACCACCACCGCCCCGCCCACCACAACTGCGGGCGCCAGTCACGGTCAAGCAGGTGCCGGAATTTTGTTCGCAACTCTACTAATGCTTGGTGCGCGTGTAGTCTAAATATTAAATAGTTTAGTTTAGTTAGTCGCATTTAAATTGTTTACGAGATTTGCAAGGACAGTTGTGGAAAGATTAATAAATAAAAATAAGGAAGAGTTGATTTCAAATATTTTGAGTCCAACGTGGACACGACGATGTAATTATTATTGTGCTTTTGCGACCAGGAATCAAAAGCAGGATTTGCTGGGCTCCAAAAAGGCCACGACCATGTTTTCGGTTTCGAATTTAGCAAGAGTCGATGTCTTTTTGATCCAACTAAAGCTACAACAGGCACGGTATACTAAAATAGAATTGCGAACTTTCGCCCTGCTTGTTGATGATTCAGACTCATGACGCGTACGCCGTCCAAGTTCGACATGTACAAGTAAAAATTGTCAGTTTTCCAGAGGATTCGCCGTCACCACTGACACTCATGACAAGACAGCAGATGGCAAATCTCCTGTTTTTGTTTGCACAGAGCATCCATTAAATTAATCCCCGACTCAAAGTGCATATGAATGAAATCCAAGTGCGATACGACGAAGACAGCGAATAGCGTACTCCGAACCGAACCGAATCTTGTTTTCCAAAACTTTCAGCACAGCACGGCGATAAGATTATGCCAATGTCATCGTTTTGGCCAACGCCTGGACGGACGCGAATACACGTTCACGTTCAATTCGTTCTTTCGGAAGAATTCTCTGTAATTGCAAGCTAGTCCGGAACTTTCTCTCAAAGGTTAAGGTTAGCGTCTTCCTACCGATTGCCGATGCAACATTTTTGCCAACTTTTCCAATCTAGCAATTCAACGCTGAAAAATTGAAATGAAGCCATTCCCACTGTCATTGATATTCGTCTTTCTGCTGTTCGCTCTAGCCAAAAGCACCAGCAGTCTCACCCCTGAATTTCTTCCATGGGAATGGAATTTTGGTCGGAAATTAGATGTCCAAGGTTCGTTTCACAATGCTAGTGTCACAACGTGAGACCGGTTTTAAGCCTTGAATCTTCTATAAACCATTTGACAGAAATGAAACATCTGGCTGCCAAATGGATCACCGAAATGCTGACGAAATCTCTTACAATTACGCCTGCGGCAAAGAATGCGAAGATGCCTCTGTTGCTCGATCTTCCAGATCCATTTCTACAGGATGATGATTTGAAGATTGAGTGGAGAAATTTGGAATCGGAGATGCTGACAGGGAGTTTGAATTTCACGTAAGGAAACGTTACTGAAATGTACTTACTGGTTCGGCTGCACTGCAGTAATTTCTACGTCCGTCTAGTGAAGGCAATCTTACCGGGCTCTCCACGGTGAAGGACAACTTTGACGTAAATTTGATAGTGATGAAGATCACGTACATGGCCACAGCTGAAGAACTGGTTCTGAAAGCGCAGTACAGCGTGGATGGCTTCAGTCACATACCGGAAAGCTTGATTGAACTCAATGGCGCTGGTCGCCTCCTCGTGAGCCTCTTGCAACCGGAAGTCAATTTAGAAATCGGTTTCTCAGTTGAGTTGCGTACGCAAGAAGTGACTGCGACGGACGTTTCGCTTGACGTAGGATTCGAAAGCCTTCACATTGACCTGGAGAACTTTACAGTCTGCGACAAACTCGTGGAGGACTGGGAGAAAATCAACGACAAATTGAAGCCACTGTTTGATGAATTCTGGGACATGAATCGGGATTCTTTTGGTGATAATCTGACGGAGATAATTAACTCCTGGTTTTTGGTAAGGTTTGGCGTAATTCAATAATAAATTGTTTCAGGCAAGTTCATAAAACGAGCCGCATATTTTCTTTTCTTTCAGACTTGTGAAGTGCGTCTGACGGATTTAATTCACAGAAATTGTAAGTGGTATATACAGCAGGAATATGTGCCGATTGACAGATTGACGCATTTACTATTTTTACGTACTGCACTTTTCCAGTTACTGAATCTTGTCCTCAACCGAGTCCTTCAACCACGGAAGCCAGCAGCACTGAGCCCTCAGAAGACTATGACTTGTTGGAGGAGTTTGTAGAGATGGGCGTGCAGCATTTCGTTTCATTCTTGGCCCCACGAGTGGCCTGTGACTTTGGAACATCGACCACGCCTTCGAGCGACGGAGAAGGCAAAAGCGCTGCTGCGCTGTTAATTACAATGACAGCTGTGATGACTTTCATCTGTGCACAACGTACGTAGACAAGGTGTGGTGTATTCCAGGGTTTTGATTTGTTTTCGAAATAAATCTGTTTGGGTTTGGAAAATGTTGACCAATCGAGCATCACAAAGATATCTATTTAATACATGCGCATTGAGATGATAGTCATCAAAATTTCGCTTCTCTGTTTCACTTTTCACACAATGAGACAATTGTCAATATGTCACTCAATAGTATTTATTCGAGATCACTGCGCTGTTGGTTTGAAGTGGCCACGCTACAAGGACAAAGTGAGATAATTAGTGGAACATAAACTGGGTCAATTGTTATTAATACTCTATAGTATAATTATTCAACCAGGAGCAAGCTAACTTTCATTTCGCTTCGCTTTGCGTTAAATTTGGCACTTTTCCGTTTCTTACTGGCGTTGTGTTGTGATACTTTTCAAAGCATGGACAATTAATCGTACCGAGCGATCTGCGACTGAGATGATGAGATGAACTCCTTTGTCTCAATTGTCATTATCCCTACTCTACTAACATTTGGACTTGAACTGGCAGCCGGTGTTTTCATTGCTGGAGTCGGAAATGTGAACTCAGAATCTTGGACCCTTTCGGGTAAGATTTTCTTTTTTACGATTCTCGACCACCAAGTCACCATTTCGCAAATTACCGTAAATACCTCAGCCTTTTACACAGCTTTTGGCTCTCCGAAATCCGTTTCAGTCTTTGCAGAGACGACCTCTGAGTCTGAATATCCGCCAGCTGCGCTGACCACGGCCAATGAGCTCGCGCATATTTTATTGGGTCGTGTTGAACAGTACCATCAATCGAAGTTAATCTCTTTCGACACGAGCGGACGAGCTGGACTGATTCCACCAGATTTGCTGCCTCCAATCGTGCCTTTCGAGCCCGAAACATACAATTTCAGTTCTGTCCTTTTGAATGGATACTACGAGCAGCAGTAAGCACCAAAAATACAGGAACCAAAGTATTCTTAGCGTATTGCTAAACTGGTTGCATTCCGTAGCGATACTGAATTACATGGCCTGGACGCCTTGACAGATGATCTCGTCGTTGACATTTCACAAGAGTCGGCCCTCGTCTTGAACTACACGGTCGCCCTGCCCTTGGTCGTACTGAAAGGGAATTTTAGTGCAGACTTCACACTCAACTTGACGTATTTGGGCGAAGTTATTCCAAATTTGCCCATCGTAATCGACCCTGAAGAAGGGCTGGAAGTTCCAATCGAGGGCGCAGGCGGTTACGAATTGAGTGCAACGCATGTGCGGGTCAATATCAGTCTCAAATTGAACATAGTCAATGATATGGTTGACAGCGTGCGAACATCAGCAGATTTCGACATTGAGACTATAAGCATTCTTTATGATAACGCCAAATTCAACGGGGAAGGCATAACCGAGGGTCTTTGGAAATACTTTAGCGATCTATTTCAAGTAGCAATCAGGCAGTTGTGGAATGAAAAGCTTCAGACAACGGTTGAAGAACTTCTTAATGATGTATTCACTGAATTGTTCCACGTAAGAAAATGAAGACGAAGAGAGCTATAAATTAGGAATTTCTAAAAAGGTGATATATAAATTGTGCGTGTTTTTTTTTGTAAAAGGATTGCCGGTACACAGACTTAATCGAAGGAGATTGTATGTGCATAATTATTTAAGCATTTTATACTGTGACACCTGTACATTTTTTGACCCCGTTTCCGGTTGCAGATTCTTGTACTGGTTTGGTGTCGCCACCTGAGACATCCGAGCCACCAAGCACAACAAGTACGCGTCCACCCGACACCACTACCACAGAACCCGACCAATGCTCCGCGTCCAGCTCACCTTGTGCGCCAGGAACATACTGCGAAACGGGGCAAGAAGCTCCTTTTTGCCGATGTTCCGATCAACTGTACGCTATTGCAGATTACCGTGTGAATCAAATCCAATGTCGCCGCGTCGACGGCGCCTCATGCCTTCTGGATTTCAAAGACCCTGAATACCACAGCTGTGTCACGAATGCTTTCTGCTATGCCGAGAATACGACTCACGGCCGTTGTCGATGCGGGGCAGGATTTCTGAGAGCGGAAGATGGAAGCTGCGCAGGAGACCTTGCGCAAGAGTGCGGCGCACCATTTCAGGAATGCTACGAGCCATTTATGCTGGAGTGCCGCAACAGAAAATGTGAATGCG
This sequence comes from Mesaphorura yosii, assembly GCA_009869945.1. Lineage (NCBI taxonomy): Eukaryota > Metazoa > Arthropoda > Collembola > Poduromorpha > Tullbergiidae > Mesaphorura > Mesaphorura yosii. The sequence goes on from WIXG01000234.1 coordinate 58,111, forward strand.
CAAGTCCAAGTCTGGTCTACGAGGCTGGGCTTGGTTGTCTTGCGCAAGTGGGCGAGCCCTGTCATATTTACAACAAAATTGAGCGTCAGTACCGAATTCAGTGCGCGTCTGGGCTCGAGTGCGCTCAAACCAGTGTTGGAAGGCACGTGTGTCAGGAGGCAAGCGGCGCAAGTTCGGTTATCAGTTTCAAACTGATGCTTTTCCTTTCTGTCTTCGCTGCGATGCTGAGTTTTTCTGCACGGAGTCAATGAACGTTGTACATTTTCTTATGCTGAATTCATTTTCCTCAGAATAAACGTGTCTTCAGATCAATCGGGCGATATGACATTGTTGGCAGTGAATTCTTCCGTTCACCGCACGAGCATTAAATGCACAACACACGTTCATTTGTCCTTACCACAATTTAACCATTACATTAGAAGAAATCTTATCAATCTTTACTGAATTCTGTGACACTAGAATCTTAGCTAATAGTTCAGTCACCACAAACCAGAACGCGCAATCAGCAGACTAATTCATTTCCGGAGCTTCCATTTCTAATGCTAATGAACTTATGCGTGCGTCGATGGATTAATGAAATTTCTGATCTTTCCAATGAAGCAATCCGACAAATTCTTTCGGGCAATTCTGTCCCCATTTGAAGAATTGAGAAAATAGCAAATAATGTAGTCGAATCAAGCTGCAAAACTATTTGAAGATAGCGACAGTGAATGAATCACGGTCCATTCTATAAGTTCAAGACGTCCTCCACGCACTCTCAAGTTCTCATACCACTTCCGCCTTCGATAAAAATACCCACACCAGGCTGCTCGCTCCTATGTTACTGCTTTACATTGAAATGCATTGCTTTGCAGCTTTGTGCCATCATGACCGGTGTAATGTAAAAATTAAGATTGATAGGAATCTCAATTGTCTCAACGATCAAAGGCCAGGGGTCACAATCTGAAAATGAGGGCCGGACTCATCCTGTTGTTACTTTGCGCCTCCATTGCCCAGATCCATGGCGAGCAAATATATCAAGGTAAGAAAGTAAGAACCCTGAAACTGTATCTTTACGTTAAAGCAATTCCTCAATGCTTTCGTGTTTCTGGCGAGCAGGCGCGAGCCTTTCCCCGGACATGGAAATCTTGCTGCTTGTCTTCATTCTTGCCGTGATTGTCGTGATTATCTGCGTCTTCTGCTGCTACTGCCTCGGGAATTGGTTCCCGTGGATGAGGGAATGCTTCATGTTTAGTGGACTCGGAAAGGCGGGGTCAGAAAATACGGAATCACTACGACCCGGTGCTCGACAGCTCGAAACTCAAGCATCCTCCTCCGTCACAGAAGCAGCTAAAGGAGTCGCGGATGCAGCCGGCAACGTCGTTCCCCCAACTTCGGACCTTGAAGCAATACCCGAATAATCCTCATAATTCCGAAAATTCCGATTCTAATAAATTATGACGCAAACTAACAGAAAATTGAGAATTCAATTCGTACTCAAGACTTTTATTTTTCTAATTTAAAGCGGAATGAAACTCACATGAATGAAGATATTGCATTGCTAAAAGATTACGGTTATTGAAAATTGATTACTGAGAACTAAACGAACACAAAAGTAAGCGTTAAATGGAATAAAATTAAAATGCGTGGAAGAAAACGTTGAAATTGTAGTGCTCCAGAAAGTTGTCCACCTTGTTGTACGCCCTTCTCGTGGAAACCTTCAGGACACCTGCAAGAGACAATAGAAAGCAACTCAGTTACTCAGTTTCAATTGCGCCTGTGTAGTGAGTGAGTGAGCGAGCAAAAGAGATATGGTTCATTAGGAAAACGAATGCATGATCACAAAAACGCTATAATTAACCTATAACTAACCAGCAGAAGTGGCAGTGAGAATTTATGGATACAGATCGTTGACCGAGAATTCGTTCTTCCTGACATTGGTACGCCGAATGATTTGAGTGTCAGTGCACAGAAACTTGACTGAGTCTGGATTCAACCGGTCCAAGTGCTCTGATCTGAGTCGGCCCTTGTGTTCCTTCGAAGCGATGACATTAATGAATTTTGCAGCACCCCTGTTCAATGCGGGGTTCTTCAACAAATTATTGAGGAAACCGTCCAGTTGCTTTCCAAGTTCTATTACACTTTCTTCTTTACGTTCGATGAGATTTGTTGCCTCGCTCTTCTTCCCCAAAGCTTCCTTTAATGACGCCATCCCCTTTTCAGTAGCGGCTATAATGTGGTTCGTCGTGTTGTACGCCCTTTCAACCGTTTCCAGTAAAATCTCAGCTCCTTTTATTTCCCTCTGTAACCTATCATCAACTCTGTCACGTTTTCGTTGTTTTTGCTGTGGCTGTGGAGGAGCAGGAGCAATCCACTTGTAGTAGAGCGTGTGGTTCGGGAAACTGAGGGCGAAATACTGAGCGCGTACCGCCAAAAACTTCAGGTCCAGAATGGCGGCGTTTGGCAGACAGTTACCATCTTCTTCTGGGCTCAGCCCGTACCACTCGAAGGGAATAAGATTTTTAACCTTTTGTGTCTTGGTATTTGGACTTGTAAATGTCATGTACTGCGTTGCAGATAAATACTCAAATAGTCGCTGGAAATGTTGAGGCCTCAGCAGGACAAATTGCTTCGGTAAGTCGAGGGCAACCGTTTCCACATCTTGTAGAGCTGGAATTCGCAGTACAAATTTGGCTGGCTTCTCTTGTCTTATTTTTTTCTTGTCGAACGCTGGGACTGAAAAGCTGGCATCTTCACTCATCGTCTCGAGGTTGGCTTGATCCATTTGCTCCACTGTTGACGTCAAGATGTGTCCAGCCGCATTATCAACACCTTTCCACGAAGCCAGGGCTTCCTTTTCTCCTGGAGTCGGGACCCGACTATTATTTCCAAGTAGAAGAGATCCCACATACGGCCCGGACTTGGCCATATCGACCAGAAGAAGCATTTTGTCCGCATTTTCTTTATCATTCGCTCTGGCGGCACGCTCTGTCGGCTCCTTACGGAGAGGTTTGGGCTTTGGCTTTGGTAGAACTACTTTGGCTTTTTTACTTGCTGCAGATTTTTTCGCCTTTGACATCTTACTTAATTTAAATCAAATCTGTTTTGAGTCTGATTAATTGCATTCACCCGGCACAGCGCACTGTGGGATGAAGGTCGCTGCTTCCTGCACTGCACTCACTCTGTCAGTGTCGTTAGTGGCTAGCCTATAATGCTTACTGCACAAGCACGAAGTTATAGTAGCTGTAATTAATTAATTGTAGCTAATTGAGCAATTATTGATGAACTCTGTCGTCTGTCACTGTCACTGTCACTGCAATTATTTTTTATAGTTTGATGATAATTGGGTTACCAATTACGAATTAGGCTAACGCACAATAGAAAGATGATCGTGAGACTCCCGCTGCCGCTTACAAAATTGAAATTCTCAACTGCCACTCTCATTTTGCTTACGTCGTTGTGTTATGCACTCAAAAGCAAAAGCAAGGGACTTGCGTGTTGTCGCAACGGATGAAATGCAATAAGCAACGAACAAAGATCAACAGGCACTGGCTTACTTTCTGTGAAGAGATTCGCGTACTGCTCGCTGACTTCGTATTTCTGAGACAGCTCCAGAAATTGGGGTTTCGGGATCTCTTCTCCGTCGTCCCAACGAATTCCACTGCCACCTTTACCCATGCTACTGCTGTTGATTGTGTCCAGTTGCGAGCAAAACGATTCTACGACGAGGAGGTGTCTGAGAATAAGCTTCATTATTTTCTCGGCCTTTTGTCCAAGCAAGCAACTGCAAACGAAGAAAGAACAAAGAAAGTGAATTAATTTCCAGATAAACTCGGATCATTTGACATTTTGCCAGCATTTCCTCTTACTTCGAAGTAATATTTTTGACATGAGCAACCAAGTGAAGATATATTTTCTCAATAGAATCCATTTCGTGCAGCTTTGACCACAATTCATTCCAGGCAGTGTGAATCACAGTTATGTTGACATAATTTCGAACAGATCTCACAAAATGAAGCATACGGAACCTGAAAGTGTTTAGCTGGAAGAGTTGGCGAGATTTGGAGCCTGAAAACAGAACAAAACTATTACGCGATCTGGCGCACACAGAATTTAAGCCAGACCTGCTTACGTTTTGATTTGAGGTGGGAAAACATTCTCTCCAGAAGAAGTTCCGCACGAATGAGCTTCATTAGAAAACTGAAAATGTTTTCATACAACGTCATCATTTCATCCGTCAGAATCATGTTTATGGGCCAATCCACTGTGTAGGTTAGGCGTAAGTTATTCAAAGCCTGGAATTCTAGAAAAAGGAATGTTTAGATTCGTAGCTCCGTGGCTCCCTGAATTTATTACTCGAGCGGGCTTACTGGAGCTAGCTTTGGGGCAGGATTCAGGTTGATCCGATTCAACTGTCTTGAGATCTCCAGCAAACGTGAAGTTTATATTTTTCAGTAAAGGATCAGTCACTTCATTTTCCAGTGCAATTGATAGTGCTTCGCCCAAAATCGTATTGATGCGATAGCTTTTTTCGTACAAGTCTCTGGCCGAGCGCAATGAACTTTTCTTCACCTGCAAAATCCGCAGTGAAATCAGAGAACCCACTCAGCTCACGAATTTAATTGTGAGCACTTACTTCATCAATCAGTAGCTCAGATAGGAAGTGGCTAAATACTCCATTTTGCAGACATAAATAGTTGTTGATCATTCCCAAATGCTGAAACAACATATTTTCTTTGATGATGTGGTGCAACAATACGGTATTCACCATTTTGTCCCTGTCACAGGACGAGCGTTTGCATTTAGTTAAGTAACGGAAAACCAGTCTTCTTTTGAAAGAGCAGCGCTGAATCAAACACTTACTGAGCGGCTAGCGGAATGGAGACCGAACAGGACAGAAACTCGTTCATGCAAAATTGATCGTATTTTGCTTGATCTCTTCTTCTTTCTGAGCCAGCCGAATGCTTCCGCGCCGGATTTGAGATTGCTGTGGACAAGAATGTGTGGACGCAATCAGCAACTTATTAAACGAAAAAGAAGCTACTCAATTATGATGTGCGCCTACCGAAATCCGAAATCGGGGAAAATGCGTATGGTTGAGGATCCCGTGTGATGATTTTGTCGGGATTAAATCTGATCTCCTTCTGATCTCTTGGGCGTGCACTCGTGTTTTCAAGAGGATCGCTATGTAGGCCAATTTCCCCTTGAAACTGCCCAGTTTCCGACCTTTGATTGTCATTACCATCATCATTTCCACAGTATTCCGCGATAGAACAGGGTTCACTTTTACTTGAAAGAATGGCCAATCTTTCACCATCACAGACGTCTAATCCACTCGCGGATCGTGGAAAGTAATTCCTCGCAAATCCTCTCGTTCCCTCGGCTTCTTGCTTATCTAACGCGGCAAAATATTCCTGCAACTTTCTGTCCTCCAAACGCTCCTTCATTTTTTGTTGATTTCGAAGCTCATTCGACAATTTAATTTGCTGCTGTAGACTTTGTAGAAGATCCTGCTTCTTTTCCTTCTCTTGCCTGAACGCATCAAGCCGACGTTGCTCCATTCTTCTATGAAAGCTCGCTCGTTCTGCAGCAAACTTGTCGGTATCGAGGGTTTTCGACGTGTTGCAAATTACGCCCAAAACAACCTCCTGGATTTCGGTAACCAGATGCGAATTTTCTGAGTAAAAAGTGTCCAGCTTCAATGCCCACGTCTCTCCGAGTGCCTTCAGCTGTTCAAATCCCAATTCAGCCTTTATTTGCTCCTCAATGCTGCCGACCAATATTGACGAAGTCTTGACAGAGTGCAGCTACGCATTAAAGAAGTATTAAAAACTGTTGAGCTTTCTAATTGTAAGGTTAAGTCAGCCTCACCACCGGTTGTAGCGTAATTAGCAAATTCAGTGCCTTTCCGGTTTCAAAAATTTTCTCCACAGATTCTTTAAGAAAAACAGGAAGCGTATCTTTCTGGATAAATTGTTTCGTCCAAAATCGCCGACCTTCGTAGACTTTGGGATTCCTTGCTATGTGAAATTCGTTGGAAGAACCAAGTTCGCCACGAAATATCCAATTTGCAATGTACCTACAACAAATCGACGTTGCAAGCCGAAGTTCGAAGTTGATTCGAAGGCATAATTTATAATTATTCGCCAGAGTCCAGGCCAGACTTACCTCAAATAGGCACTAGCGCATGAGATGAAGAGATTCTTGATCATATTTACAACCAGCTGGTTTTCCACAGAGAAGAGGAGATCGTTTAGTGCAGTCAACAATTGGACAACGTTCCCATCAACTTGAGATTCAACGATTTGTTCCAAAACTCGAAGTTGGCACCTTAAGGGCTAAACAAAAAGAAAGGTGGAAAGCTTCTTGGACAAGATAGCAAGTGGAACGTGGCCTGGAGACTAGTAGAAGCATGAATGGCTTACATTCATAAGCGCGTGAAGTTGTGTCAACGTTCCAACTGACTCCTTTTTCACCATAATTACTGTTTCGTAAACTTTCAAGTAATTGCTAATGAAAGTGCTGAATGATTGAAAAATGGCATTCTTCTTTGAGAATTGTTGGATGCAATCAATGGAATTCCTTCTTACATGTGGGCTTCGTTCTTCTGTGGAACCGATACGACTTAATCTTTTGTATGCAGATCCGCACTCCAGAAACGGTCGGCAAAAATTATTCAGTGCTGTAGGGCTGATTCCATGAACGATTACGCATGGGTTACGTTTGAACAATAACTCAAAATTTGCCATGTCGCCTGTGCCTCCATCATCAGCTCCGGCTTTCCTCAAGCAGAATGATTTGGATTCACGGCCACACATTAAATGCATGGCGTGATCAATGAAGTGGTTCATTGTTATGTAGGTTGGCGTCAATTCTTGAGAAATGAATTCCAGCACAGTTCTTGAAGCATGTCCTGAACATACAAATAAAATTGTGAAAACGTGAAATCCGTATTGACGTACGATGGCAAAGTTTATATGTGTAGCTTACGTTGTGCAGCATTACCAAATTGGATCATCCACGCTTTATCAACAATGGCAGCAGAAGACCATACTTCATCTGAGATGAAAACCTTCGACTCCAGGTTGATTCTATTTCTGACAGCACTACTATAATTGCTGCTATTGTAAGGAAAAGGATATTTAATATCGTCCCACGAAATGTGCCTTGGCGGAACAGCATCGGGGAGTGTAGCAATTTTCTCCCATGCGACCCTGCATCGTGCGGAAGTGAGATCAACACTGCGCCCAGAACGATTCTGGTTTCGACGCGGAAGCATTCCTGCTGACACGACGGACAGGTCGCCATTCTGCCCAATTGCTTCTCCGTCTTTCGAAGGAGAGGTGTAACCTTCGTCATCTTGCTCCGTCATTTTGGAGCTTGGTTTGTGTGTCACGCTCAACCACAGGTCCCAAAGGTTCTAAGGAGCAGTTGGATCAGTCAGCTATCTGTCTGCTACTTGCAGAGCTCCATGCGCCTGTTCAAAATATGTATTGTATCAAGTCATTTCCAGATCAAATCCAGCAGAAAATCTAAGAATTTTAGTGCAACTAACATTTAATGTTGCGTTCACATTTCTCAAAACCCCTGCTTGGGAAAATCTTGTACACCACCAATCCACATTGAAGAACCGTAATTATCGGACGATCTCTCGTGTACCTGTGTGTTCGTCCCAACGAATTAACTTAATCTTTGTTCAACGTACGTACGTAAATGTCAATTAAACTATCAACAGACTTCTTCGCGGGTGAGGCAAATTCTCAGAATGGACAAGGACGTGAGAGAGGCGAGAGTGAATGCATTTCAGGCGCAGATGCACACGTTTAAATCTGAAATTCTCAGCTTTCATTCATCACCACGCTTTGGTTATCCACGCGTCCGCGTCCCCGCATGGTGGCCTCAAATTCGTTGAAGAGTTCCAATTTGGTCATTTTTTCATCAAGAAAGCATCAGGAATATTCTCATTAGCACACCGTTAACAGCCGTTGGTTTTAAGTCATTGGAGTCGCGAAAGCCACGCGCATTCAAGACCATAAGACCCGACTAAGGAGGAAAGTAACCGACGCGACGGTGAGTACTTCAAATATTCACAATTATTGCATCATTGATGTGATACTGATGACAGTACTACTGATTTAATCAACAGGAGTTTGGTAACCGGGGTGGTTGGGTGTGGTAATCTCGTAGATCTGTCGAGTCAGTAGTCGTGTGCTGTCTGAGTGAGGTAAGAAATATAATCCCAATTATTCCGGTTTTTGTTCTCCATATTTTCAATGATGACGCTGTTTCTGACACCTCTAATGAGCCTTACAAAGTGATTACTTATTACGTATTCGTATTCTGACAAGTTACGGAGTAACAGATTCCCTAGTCGGAGATAAGCATTCTTAGGTATTCATGCATTTGATTTAATTGCACTCTAGGAATTTGGGCACCAGCATTGTGGAATTTGTTGCAGCTTCAGCTTGAACAGAATTGTGTGGCTTAGCAGATCTGTGATCTGCATAACCATAACCGGAATTCAGAATGGACGACGAAGGAAGCATTACCTACGATGAGGTAAAAATCAAAAGTCTTTGCAATATAGTACGCGTTATGTTGTTAACATTCTATGATGTCTATTCTGACACCTCTAATGAGCCGTACATAGTGATTAGCTATTACGTATTCGTATTCTGAGAAACTGCTTCCTTACTGCATTGTATTGAGTGTTCTACACATCAGTACGTAGTATACGGTACCGTTGACTAATTGCGTACTTTGTCATTTGTCTTAGGGGATCGATGACACAGGAGAAATTCCAGTTATATCTAAAGAGCTACAGCCTGTAATTCTTGCCGCTGGAAGTGGTTCTCGGATGGATCAGTTGCTCGGCTCTACTTTGATAAAATGCTTACTTCCGATTCGTGGGTACCCACTGATATATTTCCCCCTCAAGTCATTGGCAGACGGTGGTTTCGCTGGAAAGGAAGTGTTATTAATTGTCCAAGACAAGGAAAAGGAGGAGGTTCGACGTGTTGTCGACAAGTTTAATGACAAATTGGGTTTAAGACTGGACTATTTTTCTGTTTCGGCCGATGAAGACAGTGACGAAGACTTCGGCACCTGCCAATCTCTACAGTTGGCTCTGACCGCCCGCAAGATTCAGAAAGATGTGTTGCTCATATCCTGTGACACCGTGACGAACGTAGACTTCTTTAGTATTTATCGATTCCATTACACGCACAATTCAGACATTAGCGCAGTATTTTTGCCAAATCTTAACGGTTCCTCGAGCGTTGCCACAATGAAGCTGCACGGTCCCAAAAGCAAATTGAAGCACGAGCGAGACATCGTGGGAATCGACCCAAATGAAATGTCGCTAACATTTCTAGCATCAGAAGCCGATTTCGAAGACGCGATTAGTGTACCTTTGACGACTGTTAAAAGGTGCCCACGTATTAAGTTAATCACGAACTTGACTGACGCCCATATTTATATCATTAGAAAGAAAGCGTTAGAAGACTGTTTGAGCGATGGCTCGCTAAACAAACACTCCAGTGTGAAGGGCGAATTTATACCATTTTTACTGAATTCGAAGTACAGTGACGAATCGAAAACTGCAAACTTATCAGCGCATGCGTATGTGGACAACAGCAAGCAGTGCATTCGTGTAAACACAATTGCGGCCTATTCAATAATCAACAAGCTCAACGACTGGCTACACAAGACTTTCAACGTCGGACTAGTGCCTTCGAAGGACAACGACACCAAAGTCGGCCAGGGAGTGAAGGTTGTAGGCGGGTCATTAGTCGGCGACCAGTGCGTCGTAGGCGACAAAGTCAAGCTGACCAACACCATTTTCATGGACGACGTAGAGGTCGGTGAGAATTCCACGATTGACAACTGCATCATTGCGTCTGGGTGTCGCATCGGAGCAAAATGTGTCCTCAAAGAATGCTTAGTGGGTCCAAAGTACAATGTGCCTGATAATAGCCAATTCACGAACGAGTATCTGACGGTCATGGGTGATGCCTTCTTCTGAATCCGCTGTAATGCTGCCGTTGTTCCTTGTTATTGGTGTCCAAAAGGCGATTGACGATTGGCGAGGCTACAAGTAAGTTGAACACAATTTAATAAAAATTGGCACTTATTCTCTCTGTGTTACAAACTTGCAAATGCAAGTTTGCCTTTCGCTATAATTATGATGATTTATTTTCTGACACCTCTAATGAATTGCAATGATTCCAATTTGCTTAAAGCAATCAACTGAAATTAGAACCATTAATGTCTCAATGCCAGATTTATGTGTTCATTTCTTGCAGCTAACCAAGTTTCATTCATTTGTTCTGCAGGGTTCCAGGGTTCATCATTCATGTGTGGGAAGTGGGAAGCCGTGTCCGTAATTACGTATAGCGTACATGTTAATAATCGGTTCTGTTTTAATCTGTCTTGCATGACAAACTCATAAGACTCATAACCAAAGAATAAATTGGAATTGTGATTGCGTCAAATGCGAATAAAACTGCAGAGTTCTTTGAGTATAAATTATTCGTTATTCCCATTGGAAGTAATCAAGCTGCCTTTGTAATTAGCGTTGTGCGACAGAATACGGAATTTTAATCGGCATATCTTGGAGGTGGATTGAAGATTTAATGAAGCCAATTCCTGTCACCATTAATTTAACCATTCTGCAAGGCATCCTCAGAAAAAGAGCTTCCTGGTGCATTCTACGCTGAAAATGCTGAAGACACGACGTTTGCATTCGACGGTGGTTTTGCGGTAGAAACGGTCTAATTTCCTTCATTAGGCACAGCAACCGCACGTTTGTGGCAATGGCCTATCGCGTTACCCTTCAGCGGACAAGATAAGCTTAATAAAGAGCCGAGCGATCTGGGCATTTGTGAATTTTCCTTAATGCCTTTCTTGTGTGCGTCATTAAATCAAATAAACCCACACAAGCACTTTGCATTTTTATGATACACGACTTGTACTCTCATGCCAAGCTCCTTACTTGAGTGGTGCCATGCTTTCGGCTTGGCGCACGGCTTTTGTGCAGTGAAAGTGTTCCGGAGAAAGTTGTCGGGAGAAAATTAGGTTTATGCATAGGAGGGCAAACAGAGCAGAGCTCCGATTTCATCCGATGCCCGCAAACTATACATGAAGATATAAAAATGGTGCCCAAAAGAAAGAAGAACCCAGACAATTGGAATGTTTCATGGTAGAAAAAAGGTACCAGCAGAAAGGAACCGTTTCTATCCGCATCTACAGCTTTTGAGCATTTAGCTGTCAGACGAGCAGAGGAGAAGCACGGGACGGTACTTTCCAAAATTGGGTGAACTAGACAGAAACTGGGGCAAAGTCACGAATCAATGTGCGCTAGACAAGAGAGCACGGTTACTGAACAAAAGTGAGTGCGGGTGGCAGACCAGAACCAGCAACCAGCAAGCAGCAACTTCCAGCAACGAGACGAGGAGTTTAAAATCTTCCAGCTCCAAGGGATTAGTCATTATAAAGCGCTTATTCGTTGCGCGTGCAAGACTTTTACTCTGCAAGTCTCGTCTGGGCCTGGTTCAAGCTTTAGGCTCGTCTTGCCTTGAATCCTAGAGTTCTTGAATTTGAGTTTGTGGAATTTGTGTAATTTTGAGAGATTTTCCTTATTTTGTGCTGTGATGTGTGTCTTGCTTCTTGCACAACTCAAATAAGTTTCCTGATAGTGATTGACCTTGTACTTGACTTTATGAATCGTGTACTTTGTAACAAGCCTTGAACTTGCATTGCATTGGGATTTGCGAAAGGAAGCTCAGAAGATAAGTCGTCTTTCAGAATAGTAAATTAGTCATTGCCCACAGACATAAAAGTATGGCTGCAGTTGCTGCAATGCCCGAAGGTGCATCCGCTCCGGACGAGGATAACAACGAATTTGACGAGTAAGTACCCGCATCCACTTTTAATAGCCAAGCGTTTGGTTGTGCGAGTCTTCCATTTCTGCTTGACTTGGTGCTTGGTGCGTTGCTGTTGGCCAGAGTGCATACTAGCACAACTCCGGAGCGAACAGCGCAGGAATGGGAAATTCTATTAGACGAGTAATTCTTAATTAAAAAGGGCAAAATTCATTAAGCTTTTAATGGGATTTAGGATTAGTAGCAGACTCGTTCGCTCGTTTACGTGGAATTTAATTAGAAAGAATACTTTGGATATTACCGAACGAAAGGCGAAGACAGCGTTATTCGATTTCCTACTTGCTGAGTACGCAGAAGCTTTGTACGAAATACTAAGAAATGAATGGGTTCGTTAATGAATCGATTATCAAGCCAGAAGGCACGGCTGCGTCGTGTGGCAATGTTTACACCATCACCAGGCAATGTGACAGCCGCGGAAGGATTACCGAAATGCTGACATGACCTTTGTCCTTTCCTTGAACATCGTGCAATGTAATTCGTCTTCGTAATCACAACTTACATGCTCTAGTGTTTGTGTAAGGGTTACTGTTAAATCAGTTCTGGAAATAACCAGAGAACTGGGTTAAAAGTGACAAGTAAGACAGCGCAGCACAGTTTGTATGATTTGTGCGTATCAGGTATTTTGTAATTTCAGCAGCTTTCTATTCCTGAGGATGTCCCGTACAAGTTAGACTACTGAAACTGCTGATAACGACGACGTAGACGTATTGAACACAACAAATAAAAGCTCACATTTCGTGACTGAGTCGCAGTATTCTTGAGAAAAGTGTGATGAGGCGCATTCCAGTCTGAGTTTCACCTGCCAGACGCAATATTCGCCTTTGACTTGAACTAAGTTTGCACGGTGGCTGTGTGAATTTGATTTCACGCTACTTAGCCTACATTAATCTTGCTTTAAGTGTCATTCTTACATTGCGCCTTGCGTCATTACACAGTGACGACTGCCTTAGACAAGTTGCTGGATGTTTTAGCAGTATTCCCAAGTGACTTGTTTCGCGTCTTTTCGCAAGCGAAGAAACCAAAGCAGAACTCTTCTGGACAGAAGCAACAAGCAACCTTCCTTCTGTTCGTTCGTGAGCCTCACAAGCGTAATGTGATGTGAAAATTTCCCAAGAGAATTGCAGTATAAATATTTAGTGACTCGTAAGCCGGAATTAATTCGACAAATTGAAGACTCTCTTGACATTCCATTAAAAGCGGGCAGTTCCCTCGGGACAGAAGAGCCATCATGCCCAGTGACAATTCTGAACAGCAACCGCAACTTGCTGCGCCCGTGGCCCAGATCGGCAGTAGCAGCAGTACTTGCAGTACAAACAGTAGCAGTAATAGTTTACGTAAAATATTTACACTGAGGAGCAATTCGAGCAACAGCAGCAGCAGCAACAGCGATAATAATATCGGCAATGGAAACGCGAGTTCTGAGTCCGAGAACGAGAATGACAATGATAATGTGATTGTGTTCCACAAAGAATTGAGCCGCGAGAGTAAAGAAAAGCTTACGAGGCAAGAGACGCGTACAATCGTACAAGATTATCATAAACACAAGCTCAAATCTGCGCTGAACGCGAATGATTCGCAAATTCGCATGGGCGTATTAAGATTGACAAGATTTGTTTATTCTATGCTTGCGTATTTTTCTTTCTTCTTTGTGCCACGCAGGTTTGCAGATGGATCTGTCAAACTTCGTAATCCCCACATTGAGCTCATGGATCAGGACATTCTGTACCATCTCGCGCTTGGGAGCGAGTCCCACGACTTGGTGGAGATGTTTTCTGATGTCAAGGTAAGAACAGGAATCTGGCGTGGTTCGATCAGACGTTTAGGCCCATGCATAGAATTTTTAATTAAATTCCAGGAAATTCGAGCCGTTGCTTTGTACCTTGTTTAAATTAGCTTCGTTTCCCATTCTGCACGCGTAATCGAGTCCTTTGAAGTTGCCCTCCTTCACACCAAATTATTCATGAAAAACTAGCAAGCAACAAGGCAAAGGCTATTTACATTGGGGTCATGTACTTTACTTCCGACGTGCCGTTAACATTATCGCGCGTCATTATCAAGTAATCTCATTCTTCAGAATTCTCTGAATAAAAATATCCCATTTCAGTATGTCTGCATTGGCGGGACTCCGAAGCGCATGAGTGAATTTGCGTACTATATCATGAGCGAGATTGACCACAAACTTCCTTGCGGAACACAGCTTTTGGACATTTCACAGTACTCTTATCGCTACTCAATGTACAAAGTTGGACCAGTTCTCGCAGTCAGCGTAAGTGGGAGACTCTCTTTTTCTTCAGCTTTCTCCCATAAACATGAATACATTGTTGACAATATCACGGCCTTTGTTTACCTGTGCAGCATGGAATGGGCATGCCATCGGTTTCAATTCTGCTACACGAGCTGATAAAGTTGATGTACCATGCGCGAACTGTTGACCCAATCTTCTTTCGAATTGGAACTTGCGGTGGGATTGGAATCGACGGAGGAAACGTGATCATTTCTGAAGAGGCTCTCAACGCAGATCTGAAACCTTATCACGAGTTGACAATATTAGGCAAAAAAGTTCGTAGGTCAGCTAAACTCGATAGCTTCTTAGTGGAAGAACTGCTACAACTCGCAGCTGAGCGAGATGACCCGTACGATACGTGTTCTGGAAAGACGATGTGCGCAGATGACTTCTATGAAGGTTAGTTGTATTCAATCATCAAGCTACGCGAAAATTCTGCATTGCACAACGCGCGGTCGCGGTGTTAAGCAAGAGTCGTTACAAGTGGTAAATAGAGTAATTAATTTGATAATTTGATGTTTGATCTTGATTGAACACAAGGGCAAGGAAGACTGGACGGTGCATTCTGCGACTACAGCGAGAAGGAGAAACTGGCTTTCATTCATCATCTGCACAGGAATAACGTGACCAACATTGAAATGGAATCGCTCGCGTTTGCTGCGTTAACTCATCATGCCGGTATCAAAGCCGCTGTTGTGTGCGTGTCTCTGCTAGATCGCTTGAGAGGTGATCAGGTCAGTTTTCTAATCAATCAAGATGAATGCGTCCAGCTTGCGCTTAAAATCAATGTGCCGTGCACGCCTTTTGCAGATCTCGGCTCCGAAGGAGGTTCTCAACGAATGGCAGCTACGGCCTCAAAAGTTGGTCGCGAGATTCATCAAGAAGCACATGGGTCTCAAGTGCTTGAGCCCTGCTCCTTCATTTTCCGATAGCCTGAACGTGGACGATCATTCCAAACTGGTGCGGGTGAAAAGCCCACGCAGAATGCACATGGTGCAGCAGGAGTCTGTCAGCTACGAGTAGAATCAGTTAACAGGAAGCAGAGTCGGCTAGCAAATAGCAACATTACAAGTAGCCTAGAATAACCTAACACAGCCCTGGCTTGGCTTGGCTTTTATGCGGAAAAATTGGAATCAAAGTTTAGAATTTGTCTAGCTGCGTAGCAAATAATATTTTAGAGGAAATTGCTTCTTCAAATTGTGTCTATCAAATGTGATTATGGCTGTAATGATATGCATTGTGTCTGACACTCGGAAATTGTGTCATGAAAATTGTGTATTGTGTATGCGACTTTCTCCTGGAGTACTTTAACTTTGCCGTGCGGCCGGGTTACTCGTCTCTCAGCCCCTGTCGTGAGTATCAATTTACTCTGTTTACCGTCTCTCTCGTTTCAGACTGACATGGCATATTGACATGTGTAGAGTGTAAATAATACGAGTATTACTGTGTTCCGATCATTTGTAGCATTTGTACCTCATTGAGTTGTAGCACCACTCCTGTCACCGAGTGCCAAATTGTAAATGTGATCCTCTGATTTTCCGTTGTGAAATCCGATTCCTCGAAGAGAGTTAGTGGCAAATCACTTGTACATATATTTTAGCGCAGTGCTGAGTAGCGAAGTAGGATTTTGTTGCTCAATGCTGTCAGGACGATGAGCGAGTACTTGAAAATTGATAATAAGCAGTAGAATCTGAAACGAGAAAGTTATTCTTGTGTCTATTATGTATAATATGAAATACGTTTTATCTGTCACAGCCGAGAAAATATTTGTATATCAAAGTCTCCATGATTGATTCATATAGAGTAGATTGTAGCATCATAGCATAGAATAGACAAACTCTAAAATGGGTCATCATTTAATGAATATATCAATCTACTATCAATAATCTGTTCATCCTTGTGGTATGTACTCAGATTTGGAGCTTGGGCCTTTATTTCCAGACATCAAACTAACATTGCTCTCTTATTCTTTGCATTAACTAAATTCTATAAAATCACTGTGAACTTTGAGCCATTACGTAAACAACCACTTTCTTAAAAAGATCCTGTGCAATTTGCACCAAATTGAAAGTTGGTTTGAAGTGAGCCCCAAAGAATTGCAGGCATGACTTTAGTTTTTCTATCGTGTTCCAATAACTCACGTATTCGTCGACATTCCCATTCTCACTACGGACGTTCTCCAAGAACTTGTTTTCATACTCTTTAATCACAGCGTACAACTCGCGCAGCTCAGCCTCGTATTTGTCCAATTGAGCATTCACTTCCAAAATTGTGGCCAAGCAGTTGGTGCAGTTAATTTCATGGCTTGGCGCTGGCACTTCAGACGCGGATGACGTGCTGCACTTTGAGCATCTTCGTTTCATCAGTGATAAGTCAATCCCTTCGTCCGCACTCGTGATGACTGACTCAGGCGACCAGTTGTTACCTGCGCGGCAGGCTTGACAGCCGCACTTGAATTTGAATTTGCGCTCCAGCTCGCACTGCCTCTCGAGTGTCGACCTCGTCTGGAATTTAGGGCCGTACGTGATGGTAACCTCATCGCCAGCTCGCAGCGGCTGAAGAGCAACGAGACTTGTCACACAGTACCGAGCACTCCGAATGTGAATCGCGTTTGGGGAGCACGAGTGATTGGCGAGCGAAATGGTTGGGAACAGCCCAACGGCGAATGTGTTTGAAATCGCAGTCTTTGACGCGGATGACGACGGAATTCTCAGAATTTCGCTGAAAGACACGGCGTTGCATTTGATGCTTTCTAAATGATGCAAGAGCAGGGACGTAATGAAGTCTCTGAATACTGGCGACTCCTCTTCGCTGAGGGCGAGGGACGAGAAGAAGGTAGTCAGCTCATTCAGCAAGTTGGAAAGCACAAAGGCCTTGAAAATATTTGAGACAAAATCGTTCAGGGCGTCGGTCGTCCAAGTTTTCGTAGCGATCGACGCGGACACGGACGGGGCAAATAAATGATAGATTTGGTGATACGACGATTCGTAGACGCCGTTGTGATTGAAGCCCGATATTGTCTGCGCTGCATCCCCATTTTCAGCTTGTCTGCAGTCTTGCACTGAATTTAAGAATTTCTCGTACAAAGCCTGCGGTCCAGTCCTCGTTACAATGCGCAGGGACATCAAGTCGCTGTAATGGAGCACCTCGTGCGAATGAAAGTACGGGAATATGAAGTGATCGAATTGGTGTGAGCCAGACATTGCAGCAGCCAAGCAGCTCTTATCACAGAAGATTGCCTGTCGAAGGATTAATAAATCATTAGTATTAAACCGTATGCGGATTACCGCGTAGAGCATTTTTGTTAATTGTTTGAGACTTCTTACAAATGTGCAAACTGGGCATGGAATTCCTCCGAGAATTCGTCGATAGCAATTGTGACAGTGTTCGAGGTCCCACTCGAGTTCTTTGTCCAGGACTGTAACGTACGGTTTGTCGACGCAAATAATTGTGCCGGCATCCACGTCTTTCGTCGTGACCAGTCTGCGTCCGCAGTTGATGTCAAAATCGATGTTCACAAAATCCTCGACGCATCGAATCCTCGGATGTGGGGAAGTCAACGAGAAAAGGCGCTTCGAAATGCTTGTAGCATTCTCATTGTTGACGTGCACGACCTTCTTCAGCGATTTCAAGCACTTCTGCTTCCTCTGCTCAAGCTTCTCGTGCAAATGCATGGGAATTCCGTTCTCGAAAGCCAGATCAATATCCTGCACTGCTAAGTTCCACTCATTCATCTGCCCAAACACGGCAGACCGATTGCCAAAGCCTAAACTGAGCTCTTCGGAGCCGGGAGGAGCCCACACAATTGCGAGACTGTACGCACGCACCGCCTTTTCCGTGTTGCCGCTTTTGTACTCGAGATTTCCACCCTCGCGAAACCTCGTAGAGAGAATTGAGCATTTCTTGAAACCTGCAATAAATTCGTACTAGTCAAGAAACAAAATTAGCAAATTCCGATGCACAATACTTACTCTGAGAAATTTTATCACTGATGCTGGACCATTCGAAGCAGGGCTTGAAGAGCTCAACACGTTCTTCATCTGACGTCGTTTTTGCAATCTGGTCGGTGATGTGCTGGCTGGACTTGAATTTCGAGTCAAGATTTGCCAAAAAGTTATTCTTCAGACTGGACATGTGCTCCTCGTGCTTGAAGACACCACCAATCCAAATCGTTTCGAAGAGTGCGGACATTCTCCTTGCCTGCCGCACAGGGTCGAATCAAATGCTGCTGAACCAACTTTAGTCCATCGTTTCGGTACGAGCAATTTATCGGAATGAACGGAAGATTGAGACTGATCTTTGCTTTTAAATTTGAACGCATCTTCGGAGAAACAACCGAACCACGCAAACTGCAAACGTACGTGAATGCTCAGACAGATGAGCTTTTCGATAACTTAAATTTCTATTTATAAACTAACAGTTTGTCCCTCTCTGGCTGTGCTTCAGTAACGCAAAGCATCTCTAAATAGCAAAGCACGCGCGAGATCTGAGACATGGGTTCGACATCGACAGATGTCTGCAGTCATTAAACTTCCATTCCGACTGAGATGCCCAGTGTACTAGTTTACACGTTATTCGAGATGTCTGTCGCTAATTGCATCGGGACAGTGCCAGAAATATTATTTTTCATAAACGCCCTGCAGTCAGCCAACCGGCTGCTAAGAAAACAAATCATCAAGATTTCGTGAACGGCACACGCCGAAATACCTTTCTGAAAAATGATGAAAGGCTTGCACACGAATCTAATTCGGGATTTCCAACCTCAAATTGTCAAATTCTTTAGATAAACGCGACCTCAGACCAGCCAAGCAGGAATAAATGCAGCTGCGAGTGGGTAGCAAGTCTCATTTTTCAAAATGGACACCTCATCTTGAGTGCCCCGTGCAAAACTTGTATTCTCCACGCCACTTCAAGCTACTAATATGAGAGTCGAGAATGTAAATCATAATATTTTGTAATTTTGCAAAACCCAATGTATCAGACTAAAATAAGTCGATTCTGACGCTGACATGACTTTGACAGGGCAGGTGGTGGGCGAGAACCACTTCAAAACGCCAATCGCATGACTTTATACCCATTTTGTATGTCTCGGCCATACTCAACATGAACGTAAGCCTAATTAAACTGCAATTTCGAGTGTGATTAATTTTCTACGCAGTTTGTATGCGTTCACCTTGGCCACAAGTTTCAAGCCAAGTGTCAAGCCCCACCTGGCTTTTCAAGTGCTCTCGGACTCCGAGTGCTGGTCGTCGCTGCAAATATAAATTGAACCGGCCTGGCTTGTGAACTCAGTCGTTCCAGAGCGAGTATTTGCTTTCCAACAAACCTTCCAAAATTCCTCAACAGTAGAGAAACACACGCCTTTTATTTAGCTATCATGCTGAAATTAATCGCTGTCGTAGTTCTGCTGGCTGTCGCCGGTGTGGTCCACTCACAAGATGGATTTGCCTCACAGAATGGAGGCACAACAGGTTTGATTTATTTCATTGCAATAATTTGAGTGCAGCTCATTGTGCTTTCGATTAACGCATGCCTTGATAATTAATTGCAGGAGGTGCCGGTGGTCCGACAGTGAATGTTGCTACCCAGGCCGAGCTTGTCGCTGCTGTAACCGGCAATGATCCACGAATCGTCCGCATCACACGACACATTACTTTGACTGATCTTGTTCGTCCAGGCTCCAACAAGTCTATTCTGGGAGGAAGTAAGTCACAACTGCAAAACGCCCTTAATAACATGGGTCATTAATTTACGCATCTGTCACATGAATCCAGGCGCTGATGCTGGAGTCTCTGGCTCCGGTTTCTACATCCGCAGACAGCGTAATGTCATCATTCGTGGTCTTCGCATTTACAAATCCGTTGCTCCCGACGATGGTGTCTCGATCGATGAGTCCACAAACGTCTGGGTGGACCACAATGACTTTTACTCTGACAAGGACCACGGAAAGGACTACTACGATGGACTTCTTGACGTCAAGCACGCTGCTGACTTCATCACCGTGTCATGGAACAGATTCCACGACCACTACAAAACCAGCTTGGTTGGACACTCAGACAACAATGGCGCAGAAGACAGGGGACATGTAAGTGGTGCTGACTGAATTATCTTTACGAGACCAGGATGGTTTAATTTAATTGGTTGATTTACATATTCGTTAGCTTCGCATCACGTACCACCACAACTACTTCTACAACTGCGAATCACGTATGCCGTCTTTAAGATTTGGTACCGCTCACATTTACAACAACATCTACGAGAACATTGACACGTCCACGATCAACAGTCGCGAAAAGGCTGAGGTTCTTGTTGAGAACAACGTGTTTGTAAGCGTAAGAAGACCAATTATCACCAACCTGGACAGCAAGGAGGACGGTTACGCAGTGGAACGAGGAAATGACTTCGGGTAAGACCTCACTTCATAATTGGAGTCTTGCACGAAACTAAATGGGAACTTTTCTTTGCTAACTTTAGTGGCGCTGTTCCCGAAATCACACAAGTAGGCAGCTTCACTCGCCCACCGTACTCCTACAGCTTGGATACCCTCTCCACTATCAGAACTCAAGTCAAAGCCAACTCTGGAGCGACCATCATCTTTTAAGATACAAATCGACATTCTGCATTCTGTGATGTAAATCTTTTATTGTTGAAATATATCGTTAATTACGCGCATTTCGGAAAACTCAGTCTGTCACGCATTCAAATCAGCTCACTCATTCATCACACGTGCAAGAACAAGTGTAATGATAAGGGACAGACACTTCTGAATAAATTGTAACGATAACGCTGTTGTATAACAATGAACCCGTCCATCCAGCACGTGCCTCAAGATTCCATGTTCAGTTCAGTTCCCAGTTATTTCATATGGTGTATTTGCATTGCTGGCCATGAATCGTGATACTTGTTAAATTAGTGGCACAACGGCTCAACCACAACAGCGTGCTTCAACAGATGATTACATCGATGATGAAGTTTCTCAGTATAAATGCAGCTGTTTTCAAGACTATGAACTTGAACAGAAACTGTCATTAGTCGGTGAGACTGGAATCTTGAGACAAAATTTATCCTGCAGCTTCCATTTTTCTTGTGGTTTGCGCTTGCTTTTTCCTGGGCTGTCGTCGGTATCCCTCGTGGACCATCGAAAAAAGGTCGAAACCAAAATGTCCTCGTCCGCGCTGGCGAGGATCCGGATCCAAAAATCAAGCTGAGAAGAGATTTCATGAAGAGGGTACAACAAGCTAATAATTAAGACGTTCGACCTGATATGAGCATATCTGTATCAAGGCATCTGATGAGTTTGAGATTTAATTTCATGCACTTAATCGGCCTAGGTGATGAAAGACGCCTGGGATGACTACGTTTGCATGCGTTTGCCACGCATGGGGAGACAACGAACTTCGATCCGTCACACAAACCGAATACACGGCAGACATCTTTGGGACTGCCAAACTGGGCTCGACCATCGTTGACTCGCTGGATACGCTCTACATTATGGAATTGGATGCTGAGTATGAGCAGGCGCGCGAGTTTGTAGCCACAAACTTGACCTTTGACAATGTGGTAAGTAATTGCAAGCTTAAAATCTCGGCATTCTTCAGCTGTGACTGCGGCGATTATAAACGGCTGTGTAATATCGACCAACAGAATGCAAACGTGTCCCTCTTCGAACTCAACATCCGTTTCGTAGGTGGTCTTTTGTCCGCGTTGGCTCTGACTGGAGATAAAATTTACCAGGAGCGTGCATACGAGCTGGGGCTCAAACTCCTGCCGACATCTGACACACCTACCGGAATCCCTTACGCCTCTTTTAATTTAATAAGTGGGAACCTCTGAATTCAAACTCCGATTCTGAAAATACTGGTGACCCAGTGTTCCAAAGAAAAAGTCGATCGTGTGCGTCCGGCGCTTCGTGACGCCGAGAAGCCGAGAGGGCTCTACTGGAATTCAGTGAGCACAGTAGCGGGAGAATTCACACACAGTAAGACCAGAAGATTAATTAAGTTCAAGATCCCACTTCAGCTAGCAAATAGCAGAATTCTCGAATTGAAGTCTCTGAGCAGAGCATGTGTCCATTGGCGCATTGGGCGACAGCTTTTACGAGTACATGCTCAAGGCCTACATTCAATTTGGCGATCTTGAGGCTCGTCAAATGTACGACGACGCCATGGCCACATTTTTTGACGACGGTATGGTCCGTCTGTCCGCCCAAAATTTTCTGTACATCACAGAGTGGAATGGACTGATTAATCCAATCGTCAAGCACTTGGCGTGCTTCGGTTAGCATGCATGCAATTAACGTAGCGATGATTGTTTAACGATAAAATGTTTATGCTGGGAACTTGTTACACCGCACAAACACGGGTGGAACAAAATGAAACCTGCTACATGGCTAGGTACCCACTACACTCTTCTGTAATTGCGAATGAAGAGGAGTTGATGGTCAAATACTTTGCTTTCCTCGCAATGATCTCCTCTGACGTGGGTTGACTACTGCCTGCTATATTATGTTAGTGTTGAGCAAATTTTGACCGTACTCAATGGCAAATAAATTGCACTCGACTTCATTTCATTGTATAACAGTCACATTTTCGGAATTGATAATCAAGCCCGTCACATGATGCAGGTTGGACACACGGCAATCACTCTGCTTGACCTGCAAGAACTTCAACAACTTTGGGGGTTCACTTTCGAGTTGATTATGACATGGCGATTGTTTGAATAACAAGTTCCATTTCAGTGCATTGAAATTTGAAGTCACGTACAGGTGGGAACTTCATAATTCATTAATCACGACTAATTAAGCCTCGCCTAAAAGTATGCATCGTTTCTCCTGATTTTAAAAGTTAAAACTTGTTGACAGTTTGGAGTACTGCCACCTCAGTACCGTTGATGAGCATCGAACGAGATAAGGCCTTCGACATAACAATTGTAATTTCGTAACTCTTTGCGCACTGAACCAATTTTTTTTACCAATTTAAAAGTGAAGTCAGCTATAAACTATGAACCAACGAAATGAGCACTTCTTCGCCTTCCCAACTTCCCACGCAATGGGATGTGATCTGATGAAACTTCTGAAGCTGTATGCGAGCTTTACATGGAATTATTACCGAAGATACTCCTTTCAGGAAATTAATTTATTGGCGTCGTCTCAAGTGAAGGCAAAGATGAATCCTGGATTCTCAGCACTTGTCTTGTAATCGGCAATCGGTGTTGGTCTTGGTTGGCGGAAATTGACTTGGACATTTTATAAGGTTACTTGTTTACAGTTTGAGCATCACGACCCTGAATTCCTGAGTTCTCCTTCCAGTTATTCAATTCCCGATTGCTGCTCAAGCCATTATAAAGATACAGAGTGAAAGTCCATTGTGTCAAGAAAGGAGTTATGAGTTCTGACTTCGGTTCAAGGTAAATCGCAGCAAGTAGCATTCAGCACGGTTAATTCAACATCTCTCAGCATTAACTTCATCTTGCCTGTAAGAGTTTAAGCTAGCATTCCGCCGCCGCGAATGGCGACTTGCGAGTGGAAATGAAGACTAATATTGTCACCTTCTCCATCACATGCCTTTTCCTGGTGCATTCTACATTTACAGTTGCAGCGGCATCAAACGCGACAAACGTCACAAATTTGACAGCCCCACAGAATGCGAGTTTAAGCGCACGTGTATCAACGCCAAACAGTTGTCCAGTTTACACTTATGACTGCTACTATCCATTGGAACCAGCTGCGACCCGACCACGGTAAGTGCAGCCACCAACAGAATGACGAGCCGTTTAAATTTTAATGCCACCATTTTGGGCAGATCCAAACATGTGGACATCAACAAATTTGGCGAGTGTTACTGGTCCATTCACTTTTCATCGACACGCCAACCCACTGATATAAAATCCACATACTTCAATGAAAATGCTGCCTTCGACTTCAAGGACCAAATCGAAGATCCGAATCCGTACACGATAGAGCTGCATCGCCCGGTCAAACACGACTCTGCTGAAGGCTACTACGTATTTCCCTACTTCCTCATAATTCGCCCGCATTGTGATGACGGCCAGTACGGGTTCAAAGTGTACGATTTCATTCTGCAAAACAATTTTCCGTCCGTGAGGCTGTTCTACACACCAGCTTCGTCGAGAGACGTGTACAGAAACACGGTTCGGATGACTTTCAAAGGTGCACTCATCGACTTAAACGAGGCGGCTGACAAGCACCACATCATCATCGAAGAGAACCCAGCGAAGGTGCAGCATGGAGGAGACAAACGGTTTTGTCACCGTGAAATCTGTTACCCTGCCTTCGCAATCCCTCAGCCCTTCCTCAATTTCGCTCAGTTTTCAGTGCACATCAATGCTCAGGGGCTGTTTCAGGAGCTTCAGGAAAATGTGTATGTGACACCATTTCATTCGAGAAAGAGTGAAGGAATTGGAGTACTGGAGATTGCGAGACCATTTACAAGCAACGCGTACTACAGCGGAACACCTGGAGCGACCAATAGCAGTGATCCCGCAGATGTAATGATCACAACCGAAGTGGACGCTGGTTTCTTCTTTCCTCCTCAGCTCGAAAGAATAACTGACAAGGAGGATCCGACACTCCGGCTTGCAATGGAAGACTTGACTAACAATCAATCAGTAACGCCAGACCTGAAAGAATACGTCAAACATTTCCAGCATTTTCCTCTGGTAAGCTGGCCAATTAAATAGCAAAGAGATTAGAAATCTCGGATGTGGTTTGGATTATGAATTCAATGCAAATTTCACATTCATTTCTTCAGGACTTGGATGACTTCTTTGAGCCACAGTATACATCCCTGTCCGCATCAGGTAAATAACTCGGTGCACATTTACTCAAAGCGCATGTGTTGATAAATAAAATGCAAATTTTCTCAACAGTGATTGCAATAACTGGATTTTACCGACCCGACCTGGTCATCATGGGCGATCCAGACATGAAGAAGTTTGAACTATTTCAGTGGAGTTTCAATCAAGGAGATAACGGGACAATATTCGATGATAAGGCAAGATGTCTGGCGGACACTGTAAAGTTCACACCTGCAGGTCAATCTGAGACGTTCACACTATCGAAGCCAATGTGCGCTCGAGGCGATCGGGATGAGCACATCTTCAATACTCCAGAGAATAAACTGCGTTACTACTTCAGACGTCGGTACGCACCGATGAATTACACGGATGTCAAGAACACTCACGCCATTTTTGAAATCATATCGTTTCATGATCGTTTGCTCATCGTGACAACTTCCGGCCTGGTTTCATTTTACGGAAATACAAACGCAACCGTGAACGAAGATCGAGTGCTCAAGGCGTTTCCTTCCGAAAAACTGCATGGCTGCTTCAAGTTTGTAAGAATCTTCAAACGCGCACTGCAGCTCTTCGACCCGATCGTGGCAGTAACGCACAATTACGAGGTTAGTGTAAATGGAAAGAGAGAACGGATAAATCAAGCCGTTTACTATGGGCGAGTGTATAGAACAGATCAAGGGATTGTGTGGACCAAAATTGACAAAAATGAGTACGGAACGTCACACGTCCATGTGAGTCATTATTCTGTTGAGAAGCAATTAGAAGATATCAATTGTTTCATTTTTATTTTTTACTCTTAGCAAACGCAAGCAGTTCCGGCGCTGGGCATCGCAGGTTAGTAAAATTCATATTGTCCATGCACATTTCACGCAGCAAATCGTAGTAATTGACCGTATCTGTCTTCAGCGAGGACGGAAGACACTTCGGAGGCCTTGAAGATCTGCAACATCGTGAAGAGAAAGCACCTCGACCTTGCATTCACTGAACCTGATAAACACATCAAATTTCAATGGATGTCTTTCCCTCATCTGCATCAGTGCACCATCATTGATGGCTCGCCCATTCCAACGCGACCGAACGTTATTCAACTTCTTCTCAAAATGTCCTTCACCTACTTTAGAAGCGGAATCTGTGACCTCGGACAACCAAATTGCACTCCTTTCAATCTGACGGACTGCATAATGCACAATCAAACGAGATCGCACTGCAATTACAACGTTCAGAATATTATTTTGTACGTGCTGGCAGAGCACGTTGTGCTCAAAGTTGTCGAGAGAGAAGACCCGTGGATCATTACCAGTATTATTCCAAGGGTCCCTTGCGTAATTTCCCACTTCGAAAGCATACGAACGCTGCTCCTGTTCGATGCGAAGTCATACTTCAGGACAAATAAGGAGAGGTCGAAACGCCAAAGCTGTTTCGAAGAATTCTCAGTTCATTTTGAAGACAGTGTCGACATTGACAGGATGACGTACACGAGACAAGTCACGAACCACATGTTTCTTTATGGCAAGAGTTTCCTGCATAGCTCAGACTCGGGAAAGTCGTTTGTCTTCGGCAGAAGGTTCCCTCCGAATTTGCCTCCCTGTGACGACTCTTCGACAACGGGCACATGTCACAACGCAATGAGCAGTTATCTAACCAGCGTTGGACCGGGCGCATTAGCCGAGCGATACAAAGCCATTCAATCGGTTCCCCCAAACAAGGTGATGATGATGGCATTTGCGACCAACAGCAAGTACGCCCTGCTAACTTCCTCAAGAGACTTGTGGATTGGATCTACTGGACATGACACCAAGCTGAGGGTTCGTCCAAGCCTCGGATACAGCGTTATTAATTTGAGGCAATACAACAGAATTGGGCTGAATGAAGCGGTTCCTTTCTCCATCATGTTCGACTCCTACAATAACCTGTTTGAGCTCGTGGCAGTTGTGAACGCTCAAGGGAAAGTCACGTCGATTGAGAAAAGGGAAGTGAACCTTGATTGGAATCAAAGACATCAGAACTTTGCGGAAAAACTGCTGAGCGATCTGAAAAGAATCGAAGCTGACAAGAATAGGCCCCAAGACAAGTTGCCTCCGCCGTTTAAATACAAGATCTCAGACTACGTCTTTTGTCCCTTCAACCAGATGGATTTGACTCAGAACTACACCAAGAAGTGGAGTCGACTCCAGCAGTACTACTTGAATCCGCCACTCCAGCACCGCAAATTTGGAAGCACAAACATAATGGCGTCACTGGTGAACTATCAAGTTTCCAGCTACTCTCTCGTGTATGATGCCTTCTTACGGGATCACCTCAACGTTTACTCGCGTGTGGATATGGACCCTTTCCAAGAATGGGTACGAGGCGATCAGGCGATAAGAAATTTCCCACCTTGCCTACAGTTGTAATTTAATGTGCTTTCGTCTCTGATTTCAGAAAGATCAGAAAGGAGACATAGCCCAGATTGCCTACTTGAAGTTCAACAGAAAAGACTACAGAAAATACGGAATAATTGTTGAGCCACGTTTGAATAATCGTAACAAAGATATGAAAGACGTTGCAAAAAAGTTTCTCATTGACTTCTTCTTTCTGGACTACGGAATCATCGTTGAGTTCAAAATGTCATTTGTCACGAAGAGTGGGTTCCTCACGAGCAGAACTGATTTTGCCAAGCAGAGACTGAGCCAAATCCAACTGAGTATTGACAACGCGAACGGAGACTTGATCCATCTGAACACCGAAAGAATCGAAGTCCCTCGAGAGTCGAAAGTTGAGTTTGTCAGTCACATGCAGCTGAAGCGGTCGCCAGATTACGTTCAATCAATGCCTGGCAGTCATCTGATCCCGATTCCACTCACGTTTCACTTCATCGGAGGATTCAGCAAGTGCTTTGAGCTTCCGCATTATGGAATGAAAGGAGAGTCAGTCACCTTTCAGATCATGGCCGGTTGCCAGGTTCATAACTGAATCGTGAACTTGTATGCGAATTGTTTGAAAAACCACCTATCATTTTACTTGCAGCCGGCCACTGACTTGCTCTTCAATTGGAATGCAACACTGGAATCGCTTCGATTTCGACATGAAAAGGAGCACTACGGTGATGAATCCTACTGCCTGGACAGAAATCGAGTTTGCTTTTACGCCAGGCGAGACGTGACGTTTCATTTCGAAGCTCTGGATTTCGCAAAACAAATCTTCGTCCCCTTCGAAGGAAAGTTTAAGCTTCGAGTGATTGCTGGTGGATATTCAAACACGAGCATGGTGGAGTACACGGAGGAAGAGCAGGAGGCTTACAACATTCAGGGTAAGTCGGATGTGTCACTGATCTGGACCACGGCTGGCTTGGATGACGACAGCGACGAGCAGAGGCAATACCAGAACTTGTCGAAGGATCCAAGGACTCAAGAAACTGTTCTTCAGGCTGGAAAGACTCGCATCATGTGAGAACTTTCACTCTCGATTATCGTAATTATTGATGTATCGTGCCGTGCGTATTTCATGTTTGAATTGATTCCTTTTTACTTATTTCAGTTGGTGTTGTAATACATTGAGCCCATGCCAAAGGTGCAATAATTTGTGAAATATGTGAATGAGCAAGCAACATTTACCGCATTTGCCCGTTGATACCTCTTTTCAGGATTGCTCCTTCACTAACAGGGAGGACCGTATTTTGGTTCAGGATAAAAATTACAAACCAGTTAGTCAGTCTCGTGTTGATCTTTTTCCTCGTCTGCTTTCATTAATTTAATGCTGGTTCCTTTTTAGAGGTGTTGATCCGGACACGCTTTGCCTACACGAGCACATTTTCGATGTTATGGTCTATGGCTTCCCTCCGTCGCCAGAAATTCTGCTGTTTGTGACTCTGGCAAGCTCGGCAATACTGATTTGGTCTAAGTTTTGTGTCTGATATATTGCTGTGTTTGTCAAAATTCATAGGCTTTTGCACTCTTCACTCTCTTCATGCTTTGGATATTGTTCATGTGTTGTCGAAATCATCGAAAACTGTGGCGCACAAACAAATTGAGGATGTGGGGTTGGTGCTTAGTTATATGGGACACTTTCCCCAAAGGTGAACAATGAACCAACTCAAACCTAAGGCTTAATTTATCATTTTTACTCATTTTCATGTCACAAATTACAGCATTTAAGAACAGAGTTGATAGCGCTGAGAGAGAGCAACAGGAACGAGATGCAATTCTACTTTCACTCCAAGGCCACTTGAACGTCCAAAAATTAGGAGCTCTGGCGAAGCCAACAGTCGAAGGAAGGCAGCCAAGCCCGTCGCCAACAGGACGATCGGTAGCGTCAGATTTGTCTGGATTGAGTTCAACATCAAGAGAAGCGTTGCCTCGAGATAAGCCGCGCAAAGCTTCATCGACGTGGACAGACATGGTTTACGAGCAAATTATAGGCCGCCGACTTCTGTCAATCGTGGAACGAAACAAACGTAGGCATTCATAACATATTTTATTCGTTAGTGTAGCTGAGCAGAATTTAGCAAGCAAATCGCTTGTGTGCTTTGTTAACTTTGTATGTGCCAAATTTCAGGAATGCATGAAAGTATTCTAAAGAAAGTTGACCTTGACGAACTGGAAAAGGATTTGGCGAAAAGATCGAAGGAGGAGGGCAAAAGAGACCTGTCCTTTGAAACGGACGAAGAGAAAGATGATCCCGAAGAGGCCGAAGGTAAGGATGAAGAAGAACGAGCTGCTGCAGAAGACGAAGACGGCAAGGAGAAAGATAAACTAGAAGATGGACCCGAGGGCAAGTGAAGTAGGAAATAAGCTACCTACCTTCTATTCTACATTCTACTTTGTGGAATTAGTAATTAAATTAGCCATGTACGTAAGTGCTTAACTACTATGTGCTATGTAATTGTCTTATAGATTTAGCTTTCTTCTTTATGAGAAAATGTCTTAAATATTAGTATGAATTAGTAATAATGCAAGGTAATTTCAATTATTGAAGATTCTAAGTGCTGAATAACAAAAGAAAAAATACATGTGTGAAAATTACTGTATCGAAGCCGTTCCAAATCACGAATATCCGAACAAATATTCCACTTCCACCACACTTCAGAGGTTTCTTACAGAATTACAGATTACCCAATCTTCTTTGAGACTCTCTCCAGTACTTGACAATGCAACGTCTCTACAAAAATGCAGCATAATTCTCATTTCCTGGCACACAATTTTGGTCATATGGGCGAAATTCCTGAACTGTTCGCGACATTAAAAATTTGGAGAAAGGTACCTTGTAGTGAGCCAATGAAACGGCGAATCCATATGACCAGAAGTACCCGTACAAGAAAACTAAAATCATCGGAGTGAGATCCCAAGTCACCGTGAGTTCACGGTACTGGTAGATGATGATGTTGACCTGGCCAAGAAATTAGAAATTGTATTTGCACTCAAATTAGGCCTACTTCCTGGGGGGTGAGGCGCATACCACAACGAGTGTACATCCAGTTAGTATGGTCGAGGCGGCCAGAAATCCGGTCATCAGAATCCACGGCAAGTACAAGTAGGTGCTTGCCTGAAGTGCATGAATGAGTTTTGCGATCGCGACCGTGATTACATCATTTAGACGAGAATTGTACAGCATTTCCTTACATTTTTGTTCCTCACGGCATAGATGGCCAGGAGGCCCGTGAAGAAGTAGAATCCATGCACGCCAATCAGAAGCAGTGTCACGTGATACCACACTAATCAGTAATCAAAAGCGGAAACATTAATTAATGCAAGAGCATACGGTTTATTAAATCTTACGCGGCCACAGTGTTTCAATGAGCTCCGTGTTCTCGTTCTGAAAGTACGGGTCGAAATCATTCTTGAACTTTTCTCGCCAGTACTGCTTTCCCTTGATGGGAAAGAACACGACCAGCAGAGTTGCCAGAAGCACGAACAAGACGCAGACGCTCTGAAACGAGCGCGGGCGTACAAGATTTAGCGATACAAATGGAAACTACCCATTGACTGAATTCACAATTGGATGTATTACCTGAAAGTAGATCAGAAAGAAGATGATGCCTTCTCGCAGCGTACACGTCCCACAACATCCTTCCGGCAGCTTCATGGCTTCTTTTACCATTTCCTGCAGTTAACATCGAGTTCAGTTATCTTGCATATGGCCACGTACGAATACGAATGGTAGATGTATTTTGTACAGTACCACTACTTTGCTGACAGTCGGCAACCGGACCTGGTCCCGAAGTCGAAGTTGGCGAATGGGCCGCCGCTCCTCAGTCAGCCCGATTTTCTCGCTGAATAGAGACATTATGGCTTTAATTTTCAATTTGCCAGGGACAATCGAACAACTCAGAAATTAGAATTTCCGTCTGGCCGCGCCGTGCCTGGACCAGTGGGCCACAGCAAACCAAGTGGCTGAGGTTTGCTGTGGATGACGGATTTCTTGAAGTGAAGCTTCTGGAATTTCTTATTCAATTCGTCTTCCACTCAACTCGTGCCTTGAGTATGGCGTGTCACGTCCATAAGCGGAAATCTCCCAAATGGTTCATAAATTTTGCAAAGTGAAGCAGTCCAGCGAAATGAACATGGAATATTGTTCATAATGCCAATGAGGCTCAGCAAAGTAATCAACAAGTCTTCATATTTACCACTTACTTCTTGCCTTTCGTGAGTTAACAATTCCCAAAGGCAGTCAGAGCGAATAAGAAGTTCTGAAATCGATCAACGACATCCACGATGGGAAATCGGGAACGAAGGCCAACTGAATTCTAAATTAGCTTTCTTCGACAGGCTCGGAGCGTATGAAATTGCAAATATTGCAAAGTGGCATTGGAAGGTGAAATGGAACACTTGTGAGAATTAAAATATTGTTACTGAAATATTCATGGAATAACAGAATCGATAACCCAATGACGCAAAAGAACTTCATTTTTATTAGGTGCAAGCTAATGAGTCTTTTTCATTATCAATACCTTACAAATTTTAAAACAAAGAGACGAAGCATGCAACAATCAACAAGCATGGTCGCATGCAATGATTCCAGTTGCATCAAAATTTTTTAATGATTTGGAAAATAAGGGCTTAATTGACGATTGTATAGCTACAGCTAGCTTTAAGACAATACGGACTTCTAAAAATACTTTACTCATACAGAATAAGGTAATTGCAATTGTCATAAACTTGGTTTACAAACTAAACTAACATGCTCATAAATACATTTTTAGTCTCCAATTTACAAAAGACTGAGATTAAAAGAATATATCTAAAGCTACATTAACTCTAAGCATGCAATATACTTTCTTATGATTACTTAAGCTGTAGATTCGTCTGAATAAAATAATAGTTTTTTGATTGATCAGGCCAGTAGTACAGGATTAGTTCGTTCAGAAAAGCCGGCTCAGGCTCAATTATCTCAAAAGATTGTACAAGCAAGTGTAAATCAACGTAACTTGTAACGTACAAATCAAATAGGCCTGCATAAACATAAAGAGAAATATAAAACTGCAACAGCTACAAAAGCTTAGTCAAGGGTTCGTGGACCATCGATTGGCATTGTGTGCAGAACTTCGTCCAGTAATTGAAGAGCTCGATGCAAGTGTACCTGACAAAATAGGATAACACAAGACGTTAGAAGCATATCAAATTCGGCATGATTTTCTTGCAGCCAACCTCAATCCAGCAAGGAGTCTCTTTAATCGATTGTCTCGGGTAGTCTGGGCCCCATCCCTTCACAAAACTAAGCCGAAGAATGCAGAGGCGCCTGAGATCATCGACTCCAATTCCTGCCGCTTGAGTGAGTGAGATGGCCATTCCATGCGCAATTCCACCGGCTGAAAAAGTTAAATAGAAAATAGAGTCAGATAACTGTCTTTCTCATGAAACTAGAACTCTCATACCAGGAATATGTCCCGCAACAGCAGCAGCTTGTGCCTACAGTTCAACAGAAATCATAAAGTAAACTCTAGACAACAATGACAACAAAACAACAGGAGTAATGATTCATGTAACTTACAGCCGCGGCAGCCTAAAAGGTGCAAAAAAGAAGGGTAAACTTATTAATACTGTCTTTTAAGGAAGGCAAGTCATTTTGTTCGTGAGCTTACGTTAGCAGTAGCCGCCTGTTGCTGCATTTGCCGATGACATTGTCTCAAGTCAAAAACTTTGATGTACGCGCTTGGGTAAACTTTGTGCACTGTAAAATTTATAAGAATGTAAATCTTCCAGGTAATCTTCAGGTTCCAGGTCACAATTGTTCAATTGTTCGTACCAGCATCGCCTGGAGCCCTGCCGGCTTCACGGTCCAAATAATAACTCTGAACAAACACGCTGTGATCGGACGCGCATCGAAGCCATACATCACCTTCTCCTGTGCAATGAGCATGCAACAAATTGTTAAGACACATTGCTCTAATATTATTAAACTTTCGCCACCTTACCTTTCAACTCCAGTTGGGCGCCTTTGCCAATGTGAAGCCTAGCACAAATTGCACAGTATAGCAAATTTTGACTACAGAAAACAGAATAATTCGAGAAACGTACCGAGCCTTTTCACTTTGTTCGGTTCTGTGGACGTTGCTCAACGCTCCTAGACAAAATCGACTTCCTCCGCTTGGATCCACATATCCATCCACGGTTACACTGTGCAGAGTTGAAGGAACTTTAAATGTTTCTCCGACCTGCAAGCGACAGGAGACAAAAGAACATTGAATGTAGTGATCCAGATGAACATCTTATTAATTCAATGTCTTTTACAGTACCTGAGTATCGAGTTCGAAGTAAGCAATTGAACACCAATACTCTGGTTGTGGTTGAGAAGACAGCAGCGGCCCAGTGCCGGAGCTCAGATTAATGTCATGGTACAACTGTTGTTGGTGAAGTGCTGCAACACAAGAATTCAATAAAATCCACTCTCCATTTAGTTTCACTAGAAAACTGGACGTGGCTTACAGTATCCAGGATGAGTGCGAACGTCAGAAACAGGCTGAGATGGAACGCTCTGAGTATAATTAAGCGTGCTGCTTGGAACTCCGTTCCAGTTGGAATAGCCATTGTTGTCTTCACTTTCTCCTGTCGGTGACTGTCCGTGTCCACCACTCATGCCAGAGTAATTCATTCCCTGGTACGAACCACCCGACTCGGCTAACTGTCTCGCCCCAGAATCTGTGAAACGTAAATTATTTGCTTCAGACTTTCCATCCCAGAAAAGGTTTTATCCTTTCGTTTGCTGTGTTTAATTACTGATTCCGTCTCCAGAGTAGAAGGAAGAATCTTGTGAGCCCTGTCCTCCCATGCCTTGGTTGCGCTGTGACAGTTCATCCGTGGGAGATTTTGATCCGGGAGGAATCATTGCCGCACCAGAAGGTATTCGAGAAGTGACAGCTCCGGCTGCTAGTCCCCCGAATTGATTTAGTCCAGTTGACGTTGAGGGACCTGAGCTGGGCGGGTGGTGTTGAACAGTTTGGGCTTGAGATGTTCCAGCGCCCGAACTGCTGGCAGCAACGGAAACACTTCCACCAGTTTGCCCGCTTGAATTCAAGATTGACTGCCCATTATCGGCCAGATTCCCTCCGACGGAGCTAAGGCCAGCTACCGGAGATACACTTGGCGGATCGATCAATTCCACAGACGAGCTTCCGGCAGAATACTCATCTTTTATGATTCTCCCCGAACTCGGCGACGTTATGCTGAGGCCAGAAAGGTCTGAAATTGGAAGAGTCACGAAAGCAGGGTGAAATCACAGCAGCACTTTGAAGGTGTTAAACTGTGTTAAACGATGCTTACCGATTCCGGGTGAGACGACTCGTTCATAATGGTAGGGATTCACGCATACCGAGTCACACTTCAAGTCAAAGGCAAACTGACAATACTTTACGTTTTTTAACTCATTCTTGTGTAGGTCAGGCCACCTCCATATTCGAGCATAAATTACATGTGGAAAACCTTTCCTGCCAGCGACCTGATAAAAACAAAAATAAATCTCAGCACGTGCACGAGGCATGATGTAATTACTCTCGGAAGCTGCTTCTTTATTTCATGTCAGCGCTTATGCACATTTCATTGCATTTTAGCTATGCATTTTGCAACGCTACTTTTCCTACCCTAAATACAATTTTAAGAGCGTAGTTACCTGCAATCGGCCATCCAGTGTCCGTTGAATAGTTACGCATTTGCTTGGTTGTGCACCATTCGTCGTAATCGCTGCTATCAGACTGTCAAGCTCGTCTCTTTTCTCCTGCAATGAGCACGCCATTAGTTAACTTGTTAGCTTTTCATACAATCAAGTCATTAGTTAGTCATGGAATAAGCTTACCTTCAGTTTTTTAACCAGACTTTCGATGGCTCGCTTCGCGAAACTTTCCGACTCGCCTCCTTGCCGGTGGCACATCAGAGAGTGCACGATGCTCAAGCACGCGTCTGCAGATGTCGGAGCGCTTCCAGCACCCGACATGTTACTATATTCGCCCATGTGTAGCTGATGAATTGGGAGTTGTGGAAGTGGAGGAGAGATTGGCGGAAGATGCTGGTGCTGGAATCTCAAGTTTGAAAACTTGTGAGAGTGGTTTTCGTTTCTGTCTAGCGACGATGTCTGATCTTGAGAACCCGGGTAAAAGCCATCATGTTCGTGCGAGCGTTGATGGTGATGATGAAATTGGTATCCTCCGCTTTCGGGTGGTGCTGACGTATTTCCGCCTGACTGGTGTCCAGACGAAGTGCTTGGGGGTCCTGGCCAACCTGTCCAATGAATTCATAATGTTAATTAGTCCAAGGCCCACTACATCTCTGTAATGTTGAATTATTTTACACCGAACGTCGTTAATTGAAACTCAAGCCTAAACTCTAGATTTAATACTTCACGATACAAGCCGGGTACTATCCTCGTAATTTCTCAATCACCGCCTGCTCACCATAACCAACTACGCGAAAAGATTTTCTAACTGCAAAGTTTGAAACTTGATACACATCACATCCACCAACATACTTGGGCAAAGCTGGTTTATCGGAACGGTTCACGGGACATGCATGTTGCCAGGAATTTTAGCAAGCCAAGGCAAGGACTAGACAAAGGATTAAGGAGCCCTGCATTGCCAGCATAGAAAGTATTGCGAAGTTAAAATACTACAAAGAAGCGGCCAGGACAGTAAGATCAATCCACACCAACATTAGTTAATTAAGTTCTACAACAATCAACAACCAACTACCATTCACGCCATTTTGGATTACGCATGCTTCAAGCCAAAAGCACTTGACCTTAACTTTTACACGAAACAGCAACAATTAATTACAAACGCATCAACAGTCCGAGTGGAAATCCATTGAAACTGGTCTTTACGACAAACTGGCTTCTTACCCACCGACACGATACACAACAACGAAGTGTCGACTGTGGAATTCACGACAGCACTGGAGTTGCTTCCAGCATTCAACTTTTCAGTTCATTCACAAGCAACTATGGATAAACTTATAAAGCGTCACTGAATTGTGCAGGTCACTCCGGAATTTCTTGAACTGCTGAATTTGTGTTGAGTTGATTCGTTCACCTATTGAACTATTTACAAGAAAATTAAATTATGACACATTAGGGCATGGGAGTGTGATATTCAACTAGAGCGTGGCATTTGGACTGCACATCATTAAAGGCTTAAAGGATGCTATAATGGCTTATGACTGATGTGGAGCCACTTGGACTATATTGATCCAGCTGCTGCCGAAGATGTTACGAAATGTCGATTAGAGAACACATTCAAGAACACAAATCAAGCAAACGACAGAAAACATTAATAACATTGCACATTTAGTACACAGAACTAGAGTTAAGTGGCGATCTTAGATTAATGCACGTTTCTATTTTGACAGCAGCTGACCTTTCCAATGTTAAAGGACAATGAGCTCACCGCCTAACGCTATTTCAGTTTTAATTTAGACCGATGTCATTCCAGACCATTCATTAGGTTCTGAATGCCCGTCGCCATTGCGCCGGGTAAAGCACTGCTTAAACACAACGTTATCGTCGTCGTAATCCCTGAACCCTGAGTTAATTTAAATCAGAATAGTTTGAATACAACCTTAATCACATAAACACGAATTAATATTATCCATTAATTCCAAACCTCGATCACGGGGACTCCACATGTTGAGATCTGATTTAGTACTTAAATGGGAATCCTCAGCCAAGTCACCCAATTGTTCCAATAAATTCTGCCTTACAAACCGGAAGTCGGGATCGTCACCAGTTCACGGATTCAAGATGCGTGATGCGTTTGTTTATTGAGAGTCTTCATTATCTTCAACTCCAGTATCAATTACCGAAGTACCAGCCACGCGAATTGTTGAACAGATAGATGTTAGTCACGGCAGTTAGTCACTTGCTCACTGCCTCCACAAAGTTTTGGGACTTTTGAGAACCACTTCATTCAAATCTACCACTACACGCTGTACTTCGGTTCAACATCTAAACAAAAACAACCCTCAGAGTGCGTCATTAAAATGAGCAACTCACAATGAATCGATGAACGCGATTTACATTAAAACGAATTAAAAGCAGGGTTGTGTATAGCAAGTGTAGCTGTGAAAGTCAAAACTTGTCTTGTCGCATTTATTGTGCACTTATGAAATAAATGAATCTGTTGCACTTAGTACTTGGTTTCGCAGATTTTTGGTGCAAAGATGAGCAACCAAAACGAGTTATACAGCTGAGAATCCGAGCAGAAAGGAGAAGCTTCGCAACAACACATTCAAGGCCGTCATTTTCGTGCTCATCAACAAGCAGCAGATTCTTTGCATGAATCGCAATGACGAATAGCGCAATGAGTAATGGAATTTCAGGCATTTCACCGGACGAGTTGTTGACCGCTCTCGGAACCGGGGCCATAGTTCCATAACAACCGGTCTGGCCCCCGACATCCGTGACACGGAACCCATCTTGCTTGTTGTTTCACCTTCTTCACCTGCATCGCACGTAAAGTAATGAATGCGTAATATTCACGTATCGAATTTATTTCCAGTGAAAGCTTGTGTTTGATTCTGTACATGAACGCAGCATGTATAAAGGTGTTGCATTACAAAAGTTATGTACACGTTAATTGGCAAACCTCACCGCGCTGGTAGAATCAGTATCTTGAATTTTATAAGCTAGCAAATCCTTAAATTCTTTAAAAGACCCACTCATCCAGGTAGAAGTTGTAGAAATTCTACCACCTCGTTACGGCTAATTGTTGAGTAGCCGTTCCTTTTGTTTCGCCATCTCTTGAAGGGCCACTCTCCCTGGAACTTTCCTGGGAATGATTTCTGCAAAACAGAAAAAAACAATGAGAATCACCAGTGTCAAAACGAAGCTAGTACTTTACCTTTCAAAAATTCCATCCTACTATCAGTTTGGGCCAACTCAGCCAAGTGTTTATATTCTAGGCTCTTCGAATTTGCATTTGTAAATGCTGTGGATGCCATGTAGTCGATGAATAATTCCTGTAAAGAAGCAAGTTGAACTATGAGACTTATTTGTGACGATGTCACTCGTACTGCCGCCGTCTCACTTGCTGAACTTACGGTGGCTTTCGTAATTAAGTACAGGGCATCATTTCCGATGTTTTCTACTTGCGGCGATGTTTTCATTATCAGTTTCACTTTGGTTTGTGGGAGCACAACGTCAGGTCTGTCCCTTGTGGACACACCAGAAGATGTGGAAGTCTTGGAGTGTTTTGGAGCTACTGGAGTGTCACTGGTGCTTAGTGTGCTGACATTTGCAAAAGGTAGTGATGCAGCTGCCTTCGCAGAATTGGAATTAGTGCCGGCGTTTACTGGTGTTGTGTGCACTTTGCTTGAATTCATTTTGAGACCTGCGAAGCAATAAGAGATACATTACTTCCTCAAGTACAATATATTCAAGAATGTGCCGACAATCTTATCCATACCTCTTTTTTATTGGGCCAAGCGCTTCCGCGTCTATTAACCAAATACCCGTCTGTTTCAGAGCGACAATGTTTGAGGCAGAGCACCACAAACGCCGACTGAATCGGGACCTGTTTATAAGCAACACAAATTAATTTTCCAGCAATAATAATCAAAACTGGTACGGGAAATGGTACTCACCGACGAGGTTAGGGTCCAAACCCCGTTTATGGCTGTTCCACTTTGATTTAGAACAACAAATGCCTGCCACTGCCAGCCTTCAAGTCAGTCCGTAAATTCTTTCGATGGACAAGTTGCATTTTCAACGTAAAGAAAAGGCGCCAATGCGAGCAGGGATTGCACTCACTCTTTGCATAGTAGCATTTGGCACTGCGACTGTACGCGATCCATTGTCGGAAGCAAAACTTAACTTTGAGATGAGTTAACTATGTTAGTCTCAGGCTTATCTTGCATTGGACTAACCAATTACTCTACAAAAATAGTTGCCATTTGCTCTGGCTCGATGAAATTCTATAATCAATCTATGCACTCCACGCCCTACCTTTTATTGTGGATCACAAATAATGTTAAAGGCGTGAAATTCGCAACCTTTTTCTACAAGTTTGATTCAGAGTTCACGTTCGAATCTTGCAAACGATTGAGCGATCCCGTCGTCTTTGCCATTCCCATCCTTCTTCCTCCAATCTTCTGACTTTGTTCCTTTCTTTGTAGCAAAAGCTGATTCAGTCTGTCACCATTTCCGCTCAATGTTCATTGGTCAGATTATCTGATTCTGTCGTGAGTCTTGGATTTTGCAAGAAGTGAGTCTAACTACATTTAAAGCTATCAATTAGTAGCTCCTAAGATCCTGTGTACAGAATGCCTGCGACCGGCGAGGGATGCAGTGATAAGCAAGACACAAGTCTTCTGTCAACTCCAACGCCAAGTTCCACGCCCAGAAGTGTTCAATTACTGAACTCGTCTGGAAGATTTAAGTCGGTCACCAAAACTCTTGACATCTCCATCGGCTCACTGGACTTCACTCTGGATCTATCAACACCATCATCTGGTGGTGACACCAGCACCAGCGGCGCGACTGACGAGAGTAACCTGAGTCTGATGTCTGACGAGAAACGTGAGAATCGTCTCCAGACGCAAGACAAAGAAAACTATGCTACTGGATCAAGCGAAGGCAAGAGTCCCAAGAATTCATATAAAAATTTTAGTGGACGTGGACGAGGAAGAATCTTGCTTCCTGTACTTCATCGTTCTGTAAGTCGAATTACTGCGTACTATGTGTGAAATATATGTCATGAATTACATATTTATAAAGAATTATTTATATATAAAGAATTACAGCTATTGAAATGTGCTTCTTTGGGTGTCACAGATTGAAACGGATGCCGAGAAAGAAGTTAAAGAAGCAGAATTATCTGACAGCCAACCTGGACAACATGGAAGGAAACTGATTGGATCTTCAAGTCCTCCCGCAGGCGTGGCGGAAGAGCCACAATCGAGCACATCCCAGAACATTCAAGGGGTCCCGAAGTCAGATAGCTCATTCAAGCAAACACGGCGACTGTCGTCCATCTTGAAACGTTCTTTACAAAATGATGGAATTCTTGGCCGATATCCTGGCGATGATCCAAAAAATTACAACAAGAAAGTATTCTCGCCTCCGATTGCACACGATGATGGCTACAACAACCTCGTAAGTATCGTTTGTGAGATTGGCCATGTAAATTAGGTCGCCATGCGATCTCTAACAAACAATTCATTTCATTTTTCAGTTCAAACTGACGCGCATAAGAACAGGACTACTCGACGATTGCATAGATCGGATGGTCACTGAGCAGGGTTTAATCGCAATTCAGATCACTGGCAGCACAAGATTTTATCTGACAGCAAACGGAGGCATTCGTCTGATAAATGAAAAGGTGAATGACTAACCGTTCAGAAGCATTGTCTCTCAGTTGCCCAGTCTCTCAATATTTTTAATTGCAGGCACAAATCATAGTCGCGCTGAGTCCTAACGGTGGTGCCTCCGCCTTAATTCACCCGTCTGGCAAAGTTTATCAACACGGGAGCAGAGTCGAAATCTCAGCACACTCCAGAACTGATAATTTGTAAGTTTATTAGTTAGCTTACGCAATAACAATGCAGATTTCTTGAAAATTTTCTTCATGTCATTTCTCACACAGGCTTGCAAAAATGTGGTATAAAGGAATTTCATTTGCCACTGAAAATGGAGCGCTGGTTTACCTGTTGGATGACGCTGGGACTCGAACAGTGCATGATGTACGAACACAAACATCATGCGTTCATAATTTCCTTTCCTTGATGTTTATTAAATCGTACGCGTTAAATCACTAGATCTTTTCTGACATGTCTGGTGATTTCACTACTGCGGTGTTTCTCGACGGTGCCGACGTTGGATCACCCGCCATGCCACAATGTGGACGATTGCTGCAGACAAGCCAGCATTGGAGAGATGAAGCTGGGCTTAATGACATTTGGGAGATTGGCGGGATTCGCGTTGCACGGACCCCAGACGATGTAGTTCGGCAAGAAAAAAGATAACCGAATAGATAAAAATCTATCTTGAAATTGCAACTTTTGTTTCACTCTGTAATTCTTGTTTGTTTCAGCATTACTCGTGGGCAAAACAAGTACCAATTGCGTGCTTGTGGAAATGGTTTGGCATCCATCTCAACTCCGTACATTCACTGCACAGCTTCATTTGGCAAAACTGGGCCAGAAACATCGCACATCTTTGTCCGTCGTGGTGAAAGACGGCTTCATTATGATGGCACAACATTCATCCTTCGAAATGGCGGACACTCAGCAGGATTTGATTACAACAATGAGTTCAGGGTCTTCTAGTTAATTAGTGGCTTGATAAGTTTCAAGCATTTAAGCTTTAAATTAATTAGAATCTCATGTGTAATTACATGATTAGGTTGATTGTATTCGTTAAATATTGCATCGTACCAATGTCAACTTTATTTTCTCAAACTCTTTATCACAAGTTTATCTTCGCTCAAATAAATGTAATGTTATCTTTACCTTATGATTCTTAATTTCAGTCATTGATTGCTTCCAGTAATGTTTACTTTCTTTGGAAATTTCGGGGCTTCGACGTGTTTCGCAACGTGAGTGTGTGGACGAGATTGTTGGGGTCCATGTTTGTTATGAATGCTTTGGTTTCTTCAATGCACTCGTCACCACCCTCGAAATGCCAAGACTCAATGTGGGTCATGTACGTGAACGGCATCAAGATGTCTTTCTCCAGTTTGCAGTGCGCAAAATGGACGTGCCTCAATTTGGTAAGATTTTCGGCTGCTTCGAAAGAATTCTCTGGAAATGTCATTCGGCTGAAGTGAATCTGCTCCAGTTGCAGTTGTCGACTCAGAAACAGGCCGAAGACATCTCCACTCTCAATCGTGCATTCACAAAGATTCAATTCGCCCAGATTGGTGAGGTACACGGTCCAAATGAATTCCAAGAGTTCAGATTCGAATTTGAAACACTTCAGTTCGAGTTTCTTCAATGAGAAACGGTTTGCGTTGAGAATGCTGGAAAATTGTTTGCCAGAAAGCTGGCGAGGGCCGTAAACGAGGAGATTTAGCGTTTCCAGTCGACGTGTTGATCCGAGCAATGTGCTTATGCCACCAACTTTGCTGAGCTCCTTCGGAGAGGTGTCTTCGAACACAAAACCTAATTTTGGAGAGGAAATCATTATTTAGCTCATTTAGCAGTCAAACATTTGACGTTCCTTACATTTTAGCCTGGACAGATTCTTTCGAACAGCCTTCATGGACTCGATCATGCCTTCATCGTTCATGATTCCAAAGCCGGAAATGAAGAGTTTCATTGGATTGCACCTTATGAGCTGGAGGTCTTCGAGAAGCGGGAAGTTCGCAATTAGACGGAAAAAGACACCTATTTTGATCTGGCAGTTGACCAGAGTTAAGGATCTTAAGCTGGAGGAATACTTGTTTAGAAACGCGTCAAAGTGCGGAGAATTTCCGATAAAGTCGCTCGAGTCATCCAGGGCGAATTTGACATTTTCAAACACGAAGTTCTGCAGGAGCAGTTCAGAGTCATACAAGAAGCGACCCATTTTCTGTTCTTGTTTGACTTTTTGTGCCTCGTCAAACCTCACTTCAAGGGTGCTTATTGCGAAATTTTTCCAGAGGGCACGAGTCAGGCGTCTGAGACGACGAATGTCAGCGTGGGACAGGTATTTAATAACCTCAAACCTCAGCTGCAAGAAGCAACGAGCTCAAAAGTTAGACGGCCAATTTCTCTATGAAGCTTAAGAATATAAGCACTCACTGAACTGCACGCAGTTGAATCTAGCAGATTTAGGAGCGGATTATTCTTGTTCTTTGTCGGCGGCGCAGGCATTGAAACAGAATTAGTCGTGCTGAATTCAAAGCTGGCCATCATCTTTTGGATTTAATCGAGGTCATCAGGAGAAGCCATTTTCCTGCTGATTTGCATTCGGCAGTTGAATTTAGGCGAAAGTGTCAAAATTTATTGTCCTGATCCTAATTCAAGTTACAACAACCTCCCAGCAGATGATGGACCAGTGATCAAAGATAAAGAGGAAGATTATTCGTTACAGCAAGCCCGCGAGTGACGAGATCGGGCCACGAATTAAGCATGGTAACAAAGTTGATGAGGAGATCAGAAAGTCGAACTATATTTTACTGATGCCACATTCGATCCGCGCCGAATCCTTTTGTCCCATCATGAAAACGAATATTGAGTATTCATAAACCCAAAACGCCAAGTACTTCCAAGAAAGAAACGAAATTATTGCGGAAAATGGGAAGGGAAATGCTCAAAGAAGAAACAATTCATTCAAATTCTTGAAAATGCGTGTAATCCGACCCATGATTAAAGACTAAAAGGGTTTATATTCCGCATTTGCATTGTGAATTTTGTGAATAGTCGACTAGTCCCTCGCCATATCTTCTCCATCGTCATGCCCTGCCTTGCATAAACAACAAATTGGAATTCTCCGAGAAATTAATATCCTCGAGGCTTTTCATATCCATATTGTCTCAGCAGACATGAAACATGAAATGAAACATAATCTCTCGACTTTGATCTCCTTCGAAAATGCTCCGCAAACTCTCATTGTATTTGCATTCATTTGGAGTTTGGCTGTTGTATTTTGAATCAAAAATTGATTCTTTCTACTTTCACGAAGTTTTTTTGCTGCGAGGCGAACGATGATGAGAATTTTTAAATAAGAAACTTGAGCCCGAGCCTGCCACGTTCACGTCAATCTTTCACCGAAGCCTTCAATCTAAATCTTTACCCATTTTTCAAACAAAGCAAACAAGCATCGATTTGCTTGGCTCACCGCTCACACGAATCTAATGGTCATTTCCTGAAATCACACAGGAATCCAAGCCGATTGTCCAGCTGAACACTGTAATGGCAGAAGATAAAGTAGTTTGGTCTTCCAAATTGTGACTAGGCACGCCAAGTGATTTGTTGTCTCGCTTCTGCTTTCGGTTTTCTGCATAGATTTGTTTCCAGTTTCCACCAATCGCTGAAATAAGTGGATCTAAATGAGGCTAATCGATAATGGACGTCCAATTAACTCCTAGCCTGGCCCCTAATGAGGGCAATTCCGTTCCCTGAACGTACAATACAAACAGCGTCTGTTGTCAGATTAAGATTTGTGCCTTTCTTCTAACCACAGGTAGGTTTTAGGTTTTTAGTTTAGGAGTTTTCATTCCGTATTGTACATTTTCGCCTACCTTCTAGCTACTGCATGAGTGGTATTACGAAGAGTGAAAGTCCAGACTCTACTTCCGCTGGCAGGAGAGCATAAGAAACAGAGCCGGCTTCAGTGTTCAATCCAGTTTTGAGCGTGAAGTCGATCTGTAAACATATCAGCAAGTTTGGACGTGGGTTCCCGGTTCCCAGCGCGGTGTTTTTGTCTTATTCTCTTCAAGTAGCTGCTGTTTCGAAAACATCGCTACAAGACGACAGCATTCATCTGAGGTATTAAAGGCAGAAAGGAAAATCCACGGATCACGAGCAATCTTCTGTGGAAAGGACCAATAATTGAAAGTAAGCTCATAACTCGTGCTAGCGCTTTCAATTGCGTA
The DNA here is from genome assembly GCA_009869945.1 of Mesaphorura yosii. Lineage (NCBI taxonomy): Eukaryota > Metazoa > Arthropoda > Collembola > Poduromorpha > Tullbergiidae > Mesaphorura > Mesaphorura yosii. Next base: position 103,103 of record WIXG01000234.1, read on the forward strand.
ATGTTAAACCAGCGGCCTGTGCATTAAAAAGGGCAGACACGAAGGACCATGAAATCAATTACGAAAAGCGGCATTCAAGTGTCCTAGAGAGAGTGAGAATGAGATTCATTTACTATGTAGATTATAATCATGAGAGCAGGAAACATAAAGGAACTCAACAAAGGTATACGGACAACGCAGAGACGAAGAACCGAGGACCTTCGCTATTCTTGTATTTACTCATGTTAACACGAATAGAAATTCAAGAATGTTCACCCGAAAAGAAAGCAAATATTTGTAAGAATATGTGTAAGGAACCCAAGCATAAGAAATTCTTTGCGAAATGAAGTCATGGATCTGAGATTTTTGTCAACTGAAATAATCAAGTTCCATTTTACGTTATAATTAATTCTGTAACAGGTAAACATTCGGCAGTATTTCACGAGTTCGTGTCATCGTTCCTTGGTTTTTTTCTAACTCACAAATCGGAATAAGAGAATGTGAATGCTAATGCAATCCGCCCACAGTGAGCGAGTCATGAGCGTTTCAAATGTCATCTTGTCATCCATGATTGTGATGTATAATGTATTTTCCCGTTAAGAGTTACGGTGTCGTCCTCGTCTTGTGCTCATGCCTCTCGTTCATGTTCATGACTTTCATTTTATTTGTTTCTTTCTCCATTCCGAAATTGAGTGACATGTGAATTATGTTCATTCTGACATTTATCGCCGAGCAACCAGTAAACAGGGCAGAGAGCAGTCGCGGTTTCCTGCCTGTGTTGGTGTTATTCTTGATGTGATGTATGTTTGATCCATCATTTATCATTCCACCGCCGCCTTGAGCTCGTGTTGCCGTATTTGTACTCTCAATTCAACCATACGTATCACGCAGGAAAACCGACGTGTTGCTGCTGCAAATTTTTCATGCTACTCGTATTTATTGACTGTCATTTATTTCCGCACTTTCCATTGCATACTGGAAAGAAAGTTTGAAGCACAGCAAGCTTTCTAATAGGCCGATTTATTTTCTCCAATTCCGTTCGCGCGCTGCACTGTGCAACAAATTCGGTCGTAAATATTCCATTTTGAGCCGAGAATCGTCTTGACATGAGACCATAACCAACGGGCAGACGACTGAGGCACGGGCACCGGTGGCACCTGCCATGATAAAGCAAATGTCACTAGAGTAGTCATTTCGCATGAATCATGCTGACAACCATCGCACCATTTCCATGTGTCACCCAGCTCCGCGTCCACGTATGCGTCCGAATCCGGTGTCTTGTTTCGCATTTCGTCGTGGCGTGGTCTGCATATTTTATGGAACGAAGAATGAAATTGCTCGCATCGTATCGCTTTTCGCTTGCCTGGCGACGCAACAACATTTGAATGTCAGTGTTGGCGTCGCTGTGTAGCGGGGCGAGCTTGTCTCAAAGATAGACCACGATTTCACAATTTTTGCGCGAAAATGAGATACTGGACAAAGGCAATCTTAGAGATATGATGAAATGAACAGAATAAATGTCACATCAAGAAACAACGTAAGCGAATTATACTAAACGAGAATCGGTTTTGTTTCTAGCAGCATTCGAGCGTTATTCTTGAGTGAGACATTCCACGAGCCACGAGATTTTATGTTGGACACTTTCCACACTCGAGCGAAGAGACAAAAACTCGCACAAACATAACTTTCTTCTCTTTGCTTATAATAAATTTATTCAAATGTCAACCTTCTTGTTTCTATTTCCGATAGCGCCTGCCTTTGTTCTTGTGTACTCGCGCGCGGTGTGAAAGGAAAGAGTAATAAATTCATTAACCAGACAAGCCCGGGACGCGCATGGCGTGCGCGGCGATGCTTCGCAAATTGCATTTCCTGATTCGTTTAAACTGGGCGTAAGAGATACGAGCCGAGTTTCCGTTGCCAATATTCGTAATGAACACGAGAGGTCGGCCACGCTTGTTGATGGCAATGACAATGGTTTGTGCTGTGGTGAAAGTCATGGCAGGGCACAGCACAGCACAACATCGAGATGCAATAATGCACGGGCTCGTGGGAATTTTATGGGGTCATTAATAAAAGGGAAGCAGTGATCAGGACCGTACTCGAGAGCGCGCAGCGACGATGATGAAGCAGGAATAGAAACACAAAGGACCGGAGAGAAAACACGACAATTTCATTCGAGTATCCAACCACAACAATGTATCATAGCATGAATAGCGTGGATCTGTGTACGAAACGATTCTAATCAAGTCCTGCCACGATTTCCTCTTTTCTCGGCAATGCGAGCGCTTAAGCGAGTGCGACAGGAACAAATCAAGCTTTCTCTCGTGCGTTTGCATTTGCAATGGCGATGGCATGAGAAAAAGAGGCGTCTTCAACCTGGCGTGGCGTGGCAGTGGCATGCACAAGAACACGATTACAAAAGTTGTTTTGTCTTAACAAAAGTTTCTTTATTTATTCATAATAAAGAAACACACTGGTAAGGTAAACAAGTGCCGGTGCGATACGAAGCCAGTCTCGGATGTAATTCACGGCTATGACTGTGGCCACCACTGACCCACATAATACGATACGACGTGTAAACCAATACGCACACGCCGAGCCAAAGGCCGCGCACGGTACCCAATAATTGATGGGAATTACAGCGTGTGGCTTTCTCTATCCAATTTATACGACGTACCGACTCGACTCAAGGTCCCTTCTAACCAAATAAGAAATTAAGAAAATCTTTTATGAGCCATTTTCTTGCTTGTGCTTATGCTTTCCTGCCTTATGAAAAAGGTCAGAGTTAATTACACGGTCGATTTGGAATAAAACACCGTTTATCGCCTCGCCTTTTGTTGTGTCCTGCCCTGCTGTGCACGTGCAGTTGGGAAAGTAAACGAAACCTCAGCCTTGTAAATTATGAACATAAATGCCAGCGCTTGACTTTGACTAGCTTACCGAAGGCAATAAAATCTTGAATAAATGTCTTAATTCGTCTAATCTGTAATAATATTGTGTCGCAATCGTAATTGTGGCAGGCGGTGGATCAAACTGTGTTACTGTAATTATTTAAGCCAATCACGCTCCAGTAGAATTCCTACAGTAATCAATCAATGAATGAAATTGTGAAATCGAAATGAAAGAAAGCAGAACAACAAAAGTCGCTTAAATTCTCCCAAAGGCCTGGATTGTTGTGTTGTGTTGTCGATTTCATTAAAGTTCATTGATTGGAAATTGCAAGACCCACAGGCTCGACAGACAAAATGTCACGACGAAACGCTGAACTCTTCCATCAACACCGCAAAAGGCAAAGAAACTTCACGTCTCACGTGTGACGTGTAAAGGCCGCAAATTTTAATGAAACTTGAACTTTTCCAAATGCATTGAAGTGTTTTTCTTGTAAAACGTCATTTTGCATTATAATTCTTGTCTTGTTTTGAGCTTGACTTTCTCCTGCGCTGAGTTTCGCATGCGTCCGGTTCGTTTCTCATTTCACTAATGCAATTGTCACAACCCATTCATGTTTACCTTCCAATTCCAAGTTCTTAAGCTTGAGCTCGAGCGCCAGCACTAGCTACCAGTTTGTCTCAAGTGTTTTATCGGATAGATCAAAAACGAGCCGGTAATGTATTATTTTGTGGTGCAGCCCAATACCATGCAGTGTGGGCCGGCGTGGTTCTTTGATACGCGTAGTGTTAATAATGAGAGAAGGCGCTCCGAATTCAATTAATCAAGGCGCCTTTCTTTCCTTGTTTGCTATTCTATTTGCTGAGTTTAATTTAAGTGTGGCGAAGCATGAGAGTGCGAATAGCAAATTCAAATGCGAATAATTTGGACATGCTTCTCATTTTCTCGAATTGGGAAGTGGCGCTAGCAAATGAATACCTGCCGTCGCCAATTTACAGCAGAAAGCAACCAGCGCCCGCGACACCGTCGAGAGACCGCTCGGCTCGTCTAGGCAAAAGAAATGGGAAATTATTATCTTGTTGACTGAGCTATAAAATTTCTTTGCCGTTCGCGTGTTGGCCACTGTGACTAAAGTGACTGTGTCCCTGTCCTCTGCTTGCACAGCTCCCAGGCCGTAGTTTCATTATGCAGAAGCTGGAGTTGACCGAAACACGCAACGCAACATGCAATGTGTGCCCCATAATAATACTAATGGTCCGTGTCCGTGTCTGTGAGCCGTCCTATTTTGGCATTTTGGCATGAGTAAGCAAAAGCGAAGTGAAACTTAAAATGGCAATGGCAAATGGCAAGAGCAGCGTTAAGACTAATGCCTTTACATTTTGCGCGTACACAATCAATAATTTCCAATGTGCCCTCGTTTGCGTTTAGTTTATGAATATGCCTGCTTTCACTTTTCTAAAACACGTCCACAATTCACGTTCACGTTGTTGTGTGCGTATTTCAGGTCGAGAGTCGCAGACGAACGAGGCAAGCCACAGGCTGTTGTGTTGCTGGTGAATGGCAGCGTATAAATTATTCTAACAAGCCACCACTACACAAATGCTTCGTTCAGAGTTCGTTTGACTGGGAACCAGTCTATTGTCAGCAAGTTAGCGGGATAGACTCGACCGTGAAGTGAACTGCACGTCGCCAACAAAGAGAGTGAGGCTCATCGTTCATCATTGAGACTGACATCAGCGACCCAAAGACGACGTGGTGGTGACAGTCCGACCGACCCAATTCACTTTCAATTAGTTTAAAGTGCCCCCATTTGGACCAACGACAAAACGACGACAATCAACAATAAATTGCTGGTTCAATCAGTCTGGATATTGGACTCGGACGGAAGTACAATAAAATTCGTCAAAACAAAATTATTAATTCAAGTTGATTCCGACACTGAATTCTTGATTCTGTCTTGAGTGTTGAGACCGAGCATCTTAATCCAAGTAAATAGTGACCAAGTTCTGTTCTGGCTGAGAGCAAGACGCAGTAGAAACCTTTGGATTACTGGTTTTGGATTCAGGATTCAGACTGCGTGCAGTGCTGTTGAGTGGGCGCCAAGTGAGCAAGCTTTCCCCATTTTCCCCGTGTCAATGCAGCAATTTCCAAATTGGTCCCAGAATTAAAATGTAGACTTTCCTGTGAATACTCAGTTACTGACGGACTTGGTGAGCAAGTTTATATGAGAAGCGTAAAGCGTTTAGTGAAATTGGTTGTGAAAGTTGGTAGATTGCATCAGCATCCCTTTTAATGGAATTACTCTCTTTGTACGGGTTTTGACTTGACGCAGCATGCAAACACCTATCTGCTAATTTAGTCGCATCTCATCTGGAACTGGAAAAGAAGTTCAAAAGAGCAGAGAGCCGGAAAAGTGAAAGAAATGAAACTTGTTCATTCCAATCAGGTGAATCAAGAAAGCACTTTTTTGTGAGTATCAACGTGTATGCGTGTTTGTTGGTGTTGTGTGAATCACGACATCAACAAATAACGTACACGGACTCTTCACGGCATATCCTTTTCAACTTGACTCTTATTCAAAGAAGCAACTTTTCCTTCGCAGCCTGCAGTTCAATGTGTAATGTCTTTAGAACAAACTTTTACTCAAAAGTTAAACCTCGAGCCTGAAGTTTCGTCTTCATCGACTTCAACACAGAGCGGAAGTGATCATCATCAGCATTCGAATCAGCACATCGGGGCTCAGCGAACTAATTCTGGTGGTGCTGCAGGCGGAGGCGTTGGAGGAGGAGGTTCGGTTGCTGCCGCTGCTGCGGTCATAAATTTCAAAAATTCGAATGGTAGTAATTCAAATTCATTGCACCATCTCGCACCAGCACGAGCACATCCCGTAGCATTCTCGCCCGGTTCCCATCCGAGCAACCTCAATAGCACTAGTGAGAGCCATAAAACCCGAACCTGCGGCGGCGGTGGGAGTGTGAGCAGTCCCATTAACAGCTTGTCACCATCACCAGGAAGCCCCAAGTCTAGCTTTAGTAACCGAACTCGTTTCTCATCAGGCACGACGACAACGAGCAGCAGCAGCACCGGCATCGCAACTGCGACCAATACAACAGCGCCAGCGCGGCCAGCGGGCTCCGTGCAGTTTGCTTCGATCGTGCAGGCAGCGGCGGTGGACGGAAAGAGAAATGGCAGCAGTAGCACCGGAGTCGGGTCTGGAGCATCAGAAAAGCGTAGCCGTAGTCGCAGCTCTTCACCCTCGACCCCTGTAGACCGCGCGCACTCCGTTAAGCTTACCAGGAAGATTTTCAATAACTGGCGATCTGCATGTGGGAAGACGAAGGACAAAACCAAAGATTTCATTCGGAGATGGAAAACTCTGCCTGAGAATCACCCTGACTTTGAGAACGCAGTTGCCGCAGCTCAGGAACAGAATCAGCATTCCAGTAGCAGTAGCAGTGCACGAAATCGTAACCCAAGCATCTTCATGTCGTCGGACGGCGGCAGTAAACTTAGGAACTTAGTCAAGAAACAGTCTGAGATTGAAATGGCGCGTGCGGGCTCCATCGATCACCACGAGGACCCGGGAGGGTGTTCCGGCGTGGCATCGTTTTCACAGCCAAAATCGTCTGCCGGATGGTCAGTCCACGTGTGGGGTAAGTCCAATTCGTCCGTATGCGTTTATAAGGTTTTGAGCTGGTGTGGTCGTCTAAGATAAGACACTCCTCATTGTTAGTCAACGTCTGGGCAGAGAATTGAACATGTCATCTTAATCTAAAATGCATTGTCAGATTCCCTTCGTGTCCATTCTCCATTTGTTGAAACACTTTTATGTTTGTGCGTTTTGAGTTCGTTTCTGTGAACATAGAGCACTCTCAGTTTTAAGCCTTTCTCCGTCCATTCTTAAGACGGAGTAAAAGGCCCGGACGAGCCTGAGAATTGGCGAATGTTCCTTGAGTGGATAACAATTTTATTTTGTTGTCAAAATACTAAAACACCGAAAATTCGCACTTTGTACGCGTGAAACTGGAGCAAGCGAGAATGAATGAACACGTGCGTGTCCGTGTATCAACTTTCTTTGGTTCCCATTAGGACTTTCCACTTTTAGGACCGGTCAAGTCTTTTCTCATCCTCTCCTAGATTCGGTATTCTCACAAGAGCAAGAAGCAGAATTCGCATTCTGGGTCTGTAAGATGAAGACGATGATGATGAAATAGATTGATTCTTGTATTCCTCGCTTGTGTATACAAAACTTGGTTCTCTCATTTCTCGCATTACATTGCATTGAATTCCTTTCCCGATGTGTTATCCAACTATTTTTCAATAATGTAATTCAGTGCGTGCAGTGGTCAAGCAACCAAGTCAAGGCAAGCAATACAATTGTGGGCTGGCTGGAATGAAGAAGATTCCTGTTCTGTCACTTTATTTCCTTTCTCTTTTCTCTCACCATTCGCGTTCGCATCTTCATTCCTATCCTGTTGACTGAATCCTTTTCTCCCTTCGTCCGATCTTTGGCTTTAGCTTCTCTTCCTCTTTTCCGGACTCTGCACAATTCATTTATAATGCAATTGTGACGGCAATGGCAATAGGCAGTTTCCATTTCTTTCGAATACTTTGCTCGCTCTTATTCCTCCTGCCCGCATTTCGTAGTATTTGTTTTGTGCAGTCGCATGGAAAAGCGGAATAATGAAAATATGACTACGGCGGGTGGCCGGAATAAGCAAAAGGCAAGCAGCAATTGCACAACTGAACAATGGATTTATTCAAGTTTGCGCACAAGGGCCGGCCAGCCACGTCACAAGAAACCGCATCCGAACGCTATTACGATTTTATTGCCTTTCTCTTTGATTGAATAGACTCGGACTGTTTACATACGGTAGAAGTTCGTTCCTGCTTGTTATTGTTGTTGGTGTTATTGTGCTCGCGCACTTGAAACCGGCAAACGAACAGTGTCAATAATAAATATCTGAGTTGTATTTTGCTGTGCGCGTGGAAATCACATCACAAAGACTTCAGCTCGCTGTGTAAACAGAAAATTGGGCAGTCCACAGTCGGCTCTCGAGATGAAATGAGCCTGTTGAGTGGAAGTAAAATGAACAATGAAGCCGGACAGTAATTGCCTGTCGTCATTACGGCGACGGCAATGGCGATGGCGAGATCTAAAATCATAATGGCATATGCTGAGGTCCATTATTGTTACAGCTCACACAGGCACACTGGCAATGCACTTGAGCCTGAGTGGATGAAGAAGCAACGTAAAGCAAAGCGGTCGCAGTGGACGGAAAACGAAGCAAAGGACATAAATATCAAGCTTCAGCAGCAGCATTCCTAAATGATTGATACACTTTTTTATGCCCATAAGATCTCAGCTTACATTTATTATTGGATTTCCCCTTTTATATTATTTATGCCTTGGTTTTCACTTTCACCATTCACCTGGACATGATTTCGGAACGTGGCGCTGCGCTGCGTGATTGTGATTTCGCTGGCTAACTGCTCAGTCACGTTATGCTTTTCCTCCTTTCGAATTTATGACACGCGTGCCATGGTTTATTAAGTGAGCACGGGCACCGACGCAGAAGGCAGGTAGCGCAAGCAAGGGCACAGTTCATGCATCATGAATACTGCATGGATGGAATCTCTTGTTCTCCTTCCTCCTGCGTTTCTTGCCATGTTGCTCCCCAAAGATTTCTTTTTACAATACACTTGAGGCATAATAATAATATTTTGCCAAGTCACATCACTGCCGAGCACTGGAGAAGGTTTAAAAGGAAAAGATGGAAATATAATGGGGCAATACTGCAGCTAAAGTACAAGCGCCTTTTGTACTAGTAGTTCAGGTTTCGAGAGAAATGGGTTGTTTTCATTCTACACTTATTACCTCAGTCCTTAGTCCGGTGTAACCGGCTCAGTTCCGTCTATCGGCTTTCAGCTTTCGGCTTTCGACTGTGGACCTCGAAATTGGACGATTTCGCAGTACAGAATTCTTCGTCGTGAGTACATTCCGCATTATTGTATTTATTGCGTATTGCCTACCTGGCTGGTTGGCTGCAAATACCAGACAGATAATGCAAATTCATCTTCTTCTATCTTAACGTCCCATCTTAATTAATTGTAAGAGAAAGAGACATATTAATCCATGCCTATCCCATTTCTTGTCATTTGCAGAGAAAGAAGTCAAAAAATAATTAGAGCATGATGAATCTACATTATTGGGAACAAAGGTTGGAGAAATTAGAATTCGGATGCGGCATTGTGTACTTGACAATCTTCTCAGATGGATTTAGCAGAGTTCCACTCTTTTCTCAGAGCATTTTTACATGTATTTTTGTTTGTATACGAAAATGCGAAAACACTTGAAACCAGATGCTGAGCCCTATTGAATGAATTTTCGCGTCTGAAGTCTGGTTTTGACTGGCAATAGGCCACATTTGCGGTACGCATTGCACTCAGTTCCCCATGAATTGTTGACTTAATTAGTCATGAGGAGGCTTAGCAAACTTCGGGACACGCACATGGAAGAGTTCAACTAATTAAGAAAATGTTTATGAGAGTACGTAAGACGGGAATTGAGCCTATTTCGCATTTCAACACTTGAAAGTTTTGCTAAGACGCTTTTCTGTGGATAGAAATTAATGACACTTGTATGGTTGGTATGTTTCACACGAAAATGGTTCACATCTCCTACGCTCCGATTTTGCTGATCATGATTCCAAGGTTTTAGAAATGTGGAGTAACCCAATTTCTTTAAAAAGATTGAACTTCATGTTCTCCATTTAGACTCAGCTTTCATGCCCAATCAGAGTAAAGAGCCATGCAAGACTGAAATCTCTGCGAAAGCGGAATTTACTAAGCCTCGGGTCACCGGACGTCATAGACTCATTAGTAATCATATCGCATCTCCCGAAAGTACCGGCCAGATCCACAAACACATAAAAGATAGAGGCCTCCAATCGCTAAAATTACTGCGAAGCTTTGCTGTAAGAACATTTGTTTCAACTTGTATTACGTTCGAGTAAATGTGGTTTCTACGTCGAAAACAAAATATTGCAAAAAGGGTTTATGGCAGAGAAGTTAATCTTCGCCGTCTTCCGTTTTGAGTCTATGTTAGCTGTAATTATGATTATGACTTTACTATTTTCAGCCACTTGGGTGCAGCGCGGTTCCGAAGAGGATCTCGACGCGGAAGCTCAACCGGAAGGCCGCGAGTACCTCTCGGAATTCCAGAAAGTCAAGTTGACCCATTTCTTCCGCCATGTTCTGGATATGAATCATGACGATGTAATATCAGCGGAGGATTTCGTGGCTTTAAATCAGGTATAAACTCTTTCACTTCGACTTCGCAACGCGAGCAAGGCAAGACATCTGCGGGTGCCGTGCGTGGCTGCTGGAAGTGGGAACTCGTTGTATGACAAGTTTAAGCACATGTAGCGTATTACACAGCGAATTGTTGTAGTTCCGGATCAACGACACATGGAACAAGGCAGTCTCAGTGCATATGGCGGCGGGTGGAATGACGATCATTTGCACCGTACCATGAGCACTGGCTTACGATTTACGAGAAAGTTTTATTATTTTTCTTGGCATGGCATGCTTTTCATCACGATCACGAAGAAAGTCAGCATCTTAAATCCGATCGCACCGCGTGCGTGCTGGTGTCACACTCGTTGTTAAAGTTGACTTGTACGCGTGCCACACAATGAGCCATTTGTGGAGAAATCATTTTTCTACACAACTTCATGGCACGGCTCTGAAACTTTTGCTTTCAATAATATCTGACCAATTTCTTAGCACTGCTAACGTACACTTCCAAAATTGCGCAAGAAACGCGACGAGCACATGCAGGATGCAAGACAAGGCGAGTCCCATCAGGTAACACGTGTCCATGAAGTGTAGCCCAGCGCAAGGCCAAATTCTGCGTACATTCCATTATTTCGTCAGTTAGCACTGTACACTCTCCGCAAATGAATGCAATGTTTGTTTCTTATTTGATTTATTGACCTTCCACTCCTTCCATTGTTACTTGTTAAGAAGAATTCCCGGTCCCAGGCGATGCCCAATCCGTCTGTCCTGTCTGGTCATTACCTGGTAGTATCATTCATATTTTCTTCTGCAAATTAAAAGCCAGAGCCAGTTATTCCAGGAATAATTGGAATTCCCATTCAAGGAGCTTCAAGCCAATTTAATAGGCACGCTGAATTTCAACAAGGTCGTGGCCGTGGTCACATATCATCTGCGCTAGAAGCTGGTTAAACGTTAAACTTTTGCAATATGCAAATCTTGCACTCAGCAAGCCTGGTGCGATGCGTAGAAATATTCGCACCCGCTCGATGACAAAAGTTTTCCCATAAAAGTGAAGCTTAGGAGTTTTATGACAGCATGATGCTCGTGGGACAATTAGTCTTGCGAATGCCCGCTATTCTCAGCTCCGCTGTGTGTCTACCATATTAATTCGCTTCTGTTTCTTCTTCGTAGAGAATCCGTCACTACATTGAGTGGTCATCCGAGTGCATTGAATTCCACATCCTGAAGGAGGTTCACTCCGGATTTCTTGAATGTTTTCTCAATCAACCTCTCGACGATTGCTCACACATGTACTACTGCAGCAAAGAAAGAGGTAAGGCAATGTTCCATGAATCTCGAATCGTGACTTACTATCGCAGTCCCTGAACCTATCCATTATTAACGTTCCCGCTTGCTTTGTTAAATTATGCGCTCGATGTGTGCTTGGCTCAAATGAAGCTCTACCATTGCCGATGCCATGGGCAGTGAAGTGCGGGTTCTAATTAATTTATGAATCCGTCCCTGCTCAGGCTCAAAATCTCTCGACACACACCGAAATACAAAATGAAACCCACATTGATCGCTTTGCAAACAATTTTATCATTCGTAATGAATGATTCGTCTGTGGTTGTGGCAGTAAACAATGATAATTGTTATTACACCGAATCTGAGCTGCCGCCAAACCTCTGTCAATATTATGAAAGATTTATGAATGCAAACTTCAGTCAGTCGTTACAGTCTGCCGTACAGTGCAGACAGGCCAATATTGGAATTGCTATTGATATAGCTGGACTCGAGCTCGAGTAACTGCACACCGCAAAAAGGGCAAATCATACTCTTAAATTCATGCTGGGAAACAAGAATGTTAATTAACAATTAAGGATTTACCCCATTGCATCTTATTTTCATTTATTGTTTAGAGTTCTTGGTTTAAGCTAAGTCGCGCCGTTTAATGATTGGGAAAATCTTCTCGTTACAGTAACTTAATATAAAGTTGTGCGGACGTTGTCTCTGGTTTTCGGTCTATTTTTACATCTTGACGGTCACGTCACTGTGCCACCTGGAGAGGTTGACTACGAGAGCCAAGGGAGCATTAGCAAAATACATTTACATTCGCCGGTTTCGCATTCGGCTTGCCAATGTGCCAGCCTTGCGCGTAAAATGTGAACTTTGTACCCATGCAAAGTGCCTGCACGTCCTCGCAAATGTGAATCTATGACACGCGTAAACGTACACGACTTGTATGCTGTAACTTGAAGTGAATAATTTCAGTCGATTGTTTAACCGACTTGAAATATGCATGTCGATGTCGCATCCTCGCATCTCGAGCAATGTGCTGAACACGCCGAGAGCTGTTGGATTACAGAGCTGTTTTGCGTGAAACTGGTTAACTGGGTCGTCGTTGTCGCTCGTCGAGGCTGAGTTTCTTCTCGTCTCGTTTTAGATCAGTAATTTAGAAATCCATTTCTCGATCCTTACTCCTAGATACATCGCTCCGTGGCCCGACTGTATTGTAATCTATTCTCATTCATTAAGCATTCCTTCCACATGACATTTCAATTTATTCTTTCCTTCTTGCATCTTAAATGCACGTACGCCTGGCAGGAGAGAAAACACAACGATGAGATTTTGCTCTTACCTTCTCTTCTCTCGCAGGCATTTAAAAGAATTGCTGCCAAGGCACATCGATTCCGCTTGCGTCACACTTTCTTCAGTTCCTGACCTGAATGAATTTCATTTTTTGAACTGCTTGTACTCGCTGTGAATGAATACTGTGTCATTTCATTACTTTTATCCTCATTTCCTTCTATTTCGAACCTGTCCTTCCGTATCCGGCGTAGGCGTAATTTAATTCCTATTTAAGACTCATTCCATTCGCATTCTCTTATTAGAATGAAAGCAGAACGATTTTCATGCGTTCATAAATTGCATTTATTCAAAGGAATAAAAGTGCGTTTAAAAGCTTAAATTCAATATCCGAATCCCAATTCTCTCGTCGTGCGATGCGCTTGCTAATACAGAAACATTTTTATTCCTTCCTTACAGAAACGCGACACCACGTAAACGTTGACGAATGGCTGGACGTGTGGGGCCACCTTCTTCATCCTTCACGCTCTCTTCTGGATCTTCCGTTGTGGCTACAATACTTTCCAAAGATTCTATTCCAAGTGATCAACAAGTCGGGTAAGAACATTCACTCAACCAGAACTCCTCAACCTCATATTTCATATTTCGCTTGTAAAGACAAGAAAACAACGGCTTCTGCTGCTCGATTCAATTTTGTGTCAGTAAATTGATGACTCCAATTTCCAGTCCCATGCCAGACTGTCAATTCACTCGACTCAAAGTGATGTCTAGTCGCATGCTTTGAACCGAATTGATTCACGCAGTTATAACTAATTAAGAACTCTAAACGATTTATTCGAAACCTGAGCCGTGAAACTCGTTTTTGTTCCTGTGCCCTGCTCTGCTCTGAACACGAGCACCGCATCTTTTATAAACGAGGTTCAAGCTTGTCTTAGTGCAAGTTTCAAGCTCAGTCTGCAGTAGCGGCAGAAAATTAAACTTTCTTCCTGAATATTTGCTTCATACGAAATACTTGCTTTCTCAAACTTTGACTATGCAGATCCATGCATATTTTGCATGAGAACGCGCGTAGAAAGAAACTTCTTTCAGACTTTTCTAATCCATATCAGTCAAAGGAGGCAGGTACTAATCATTCATGAATAATTTAGGAAAGAAGTATAAATATTTTATGCTGATTTCAGCAAAATTATGAATAACGCCCTGATCTGTGAATTTACATTCGCCGAACCCCAGTGAGTTGTAAGCAGGGAAGATTTTTTTTTATCAAAGGGCGGATCTTGATTGAAAGGCCGACTTCGGTACGAGAAAAGATTAATTGATCAGCAGATCATGCAGTAGTGCGGGCAATATTGATAAAGGATAAATAGTTGCTTTCAATTTCCTTAATAACCTTCTCATAAATGTGAATAACCTCTTGCTCCATCGCATCGTCTCGCACAAGTCATTAACTTTTGTGATGATAATGTTCCACTATTTACTATTTATTGCAACATGCGGAAGCAGAGAAAATTTTAATGGTCCTGAAACAACTTTGATAGATGCTTACGTTTACGTTCATTCCCTGATCCACTTACACTATTAACACAATGCTTATGCTAGCTTGAACTGCGGCTCTAAGCTCTAGACCGTTGCATAATGAGAATACTACTCTCGACTCGATAAATATTATGAAAATGTTCATTATGTGTCTGCCGAAATTGATCTTCTACGCTTTCTTTTCGAGCTCAACGTGGTTAAAACTCTATAGGGTTCTGCTCGGAGATGCAACTTGGCTGAAACACGTCGTTAATATTTTTATATTCTCGAGGCACACTGCATAATATTTGTACTTTGTATTATACAATATGCGATACGTCTATCCATGCTTTATTGCGATAGCATCTAAAGCATGCAAGTGTGATAGTTTATAGTTTACACTTTTTATGGCCACTGCACTGAAATTCAGTGACTGAAGCCGTCGGAGTCTCGGCCGGTTCATGTTTTCCCGATACACAATGGCACGTCGTAATGATGTAACACTTTAAAAGATGAAGGCTCTAAAATATGATCTTACGCTTGTCCTCTGTTGCATTGCAGGTTCAGGAACAATATCAAAAGAAGAACTTCGTGCTTTCTACACAATGTTTCTGGGCATTGATTTTCGCTTGGTGAATGAGACTTTGGATGTCATCTACAACGCGATGACTGATGTAAGCTCTTTCGGCTACCTTTAATTTGAGATGAGTAGGAATACAAGCATATAAGTACGAAAGCTTTAGTCCAAGCGTGTACTTTTTGCGAAATTCGCAATGAGCGAATCAAAATCGCAATCTTAGACGTAGTGATAAGAAAGTGTATCTGAGTGTAGCCACAACATCGAGTTCTTTTTCTTTTAATGGATCAGTGCATTCCGCCTTGCCAACTCTTGTCTACGAATTTGATCCAAATCAAATGATGCACTCAGCAGGGAAAAATAAAGCGAAAAGAAATGACTGAAATCTCATTTGGGACACGGGGCAAGGGCAAATCGAAGAAAAGCCTCTTTGCCTCGGCTCAGCAATGGCGGATGACGGTGGGTTTGCTCGAATTTTATATCTTGAGAGTTGAGCTTGACTTTTCTAGGCGTCCCATCCACCAGGTTCATTTGGGGAACATTTTTGTTGAACTTGTTAATAGTAATCATGATAATAATATTAGTACACATGTTCCGGCTCGGAACGAGCCTGCCGGCCAGCTAGCGCAGCGGAGGGAATTTGTCCCGACCCGAGCCCTGTGCTTCTTCAATCCCGTGCTGCTCTTAAGCTTGTTGAAAAATAATTGAGCATTTTAACCTCGCCTCCTTTGTGGGTCATACTTGGTTTAATGCTCTTAGCGAGCGAGATTAAAGTGTTGAGGAAAATGGCTCGCTCTTCCGTTCTCGTTCCTCTCTGCTCGTTACCGTTACGCTGCGATAATCTTAATGCTGTTCTTCCCAGCCCTCGCCTCGCCGTGTTCCGAAAGTCATACATTTATTGCGTTATCCTCGCGAATAAAAATGTTGCCCTTTTTGTGACGCGACGCTTTAAATTATGTACGGATTAGAGAAAGTTCTCGACTCAAGAAACACGAGAAACGGGATTTCTATCTCTCTGCAAAACATAAAAGGGCCCAAGCTCGTTTTCGCAAAAATGTAATTAGAAAAAAAAACAGAATGCCATGCGCTATGCTGCTATTTTTATTTTTCTAATTACGCTGTTCTGTTCTTTCCAGAGCCAGAAGCTTTATGAATATTTATAAGCGTGACTTATTTAGTCAACCCTAATTTACTGTCCTCCATGACAGGATACACAAGCCAGTGTGCATTGTGCGGCGAAACATTTGTTGCTCATATTTCTGTCATCATCCTGAATTCAGAACGCTTTCGCATTCATGAGATCGTAAATAACGGTGCAATGGCCGTGGCAATGACAAAACAAGACAATTTCGGCCATAAATCGCATCAAATCACGTTTCTCGACTCGTGCATTCGACCAGGGTGGGAAACAAACTCCACCAAAGCAAGCAAGTTGACAATATTTCAGTCAAAGCATCGACATTTTCTTCCCATGCTCTTGCTTTATCGAATCCAGATGCGATGACGGGTACAAGTCACAAATGCGAGATGAAGACGACCAGACAAGGAGAAAAGATAGAAAGAAACTTTTAAGAACGCATTTTCGATACAAGAATACATCAAAACTCAATTTCAGACGAGTCTTTTTGTTGACAAAATATCGTCGATTAAGCTCTGCTTGAGATGTATTGACAGGCAGAGTACGAAGGAGGAAACAGTTTACATTTAATACGCCGGTAGGAGAAGAAAGTCATTTTCCTACACAATAAAAAGTAGTTTAAGAGCATTACGGCAGAGAGAATCGGCTCAACAATTCGTGCACGTGCAAAGATCTAGAGAACTTGCACATTGCACATGAATGACTGAATCAATTTAAGTTGGGAAGTGCAACACTCGGAAGAGAATTCAGCTGGGATTCTACTTTTCGTTTTGTCGTAGCCCGGTGATGTTCTTCCTTCTTTCACGGCGCTGTGCAAGCCATCTGCTCATCTTTAGCGTTGCAATCTGCATAAAGAATTAAATTACTTTTACTTTAATATTGTGCTTTGTACTTGCAATGCGATGCAATTAATACTTAATAAGAATATGAAAGCTCAGTAATTAATATGAGATCATGCTAATTTACAATAAAAAGTGACAAAGCAGAAGTTGCAGAGTTCTGTGCTACTTTACCCTCTGACTCCAAGAAAATTGAAATTGAATTAGTCCGACATCTTTTATTCTGTTCCCGTGTTTATTTTTATTATGGCAATTTTATTTGCTTATTTTTAATTTCGCAGAAACATTGGGCAGGCCTTTGCATTTCGTTATTCATGACTGCGCCACGTTAATTTCCAAAAATGCTTCCGGACGCTGTCGTATAGCATAGCCAATGGCTTCTTAAGCGGAATGAAACATTTGGTCTACCTTTTCCACGGCGGTTTGCGTTGTTTACATTCGTTCTACATTAATTAAAATTTAATACACATTTTTAGGCTGAGTTCCGGTCCTTTCCTTTTTTGTCTTTGGTTTTCTGGTGAAAGCAAGCCAAGCGCGTTCTCGTTTCTTTCGTCCGGATAACAACGTTTTGATTTCATTATAAATTAATGACATGCCCGTGTGTACGGCACACTAGGAATGAAACACAGGCACCGGAATTACAATGTACTGTGAGCTGTTTCTTCTCTGTTCCACAGAAAGGTCAGTGCAAGATCGACTACCGCCTCTTCAAGCTCTGCTTCACGAATTTTCTGCTGGCGAAGCATCCTCACGGACCAGGACAATATTTATTTGGTATTTGTTCACCACAAACGCTCGTGTGCTCTTTTCCCATAGACTACTCCGCACTCAATACCGCACCAAGTGATCTTGAGCCTTACGATCCCGAAAAAGATAAAGCAAAAACCAACAGAAGATCTGTCATCGTCTAAGAAGAACCTCCGCAGCTTCCGCAAATTCGTCAAGCACAAACATTCACACTCTTTCGTTGCCCGGTCCTGCACTTCAGATAGACAGAATGCCACGGCATGTCTGCTACTAATGCTACGTGCTGTTCGCGTAAAATTGCTGCCGTATGCAAAATATTCGAGTCTGAAGTCAAGTTAAAGTGCAAGCAAACGCAGCCAGCAAACCATCACCATTTTTCATTGCAGTCACAATTCCGCCGCACCAGCCACAACAAAAGTGATAAATAGCTAAAAGGCGAGGAAGTATACAAGTTAAAACCTTGTGAGTTTGAATATGAAAGAAATGGTGCAAATGTGGGCTGAAAGGCAGATGAACTCTCCCGGTAGAAGTTCTTTTCTTACCTCCATGCTCAGCTAGCAATTTTTTTGCAATTTGAAGGAAAAACTAATTATACAGTTAGCAGTTGACCAGTCTACAGTAAGTTTGTCAGTGCTTTTCAGAGCCTCCTCGCTTCTACAAAGCGCAACACTTTCATTACTAATTTAGGAGCGATTCCCAAAACTGGGTTCCAGTTTTCCGGTGTTTACCACCACATCATAATTACCTTGTATCTAGACAACAATCAAGTAAACAAGCATAGGAGCTTATTTTGATTAAACTAACCTGGAGCTTAGTGAAGCATTCAGAAAACGATTAAATTATTAATGTCAATAAAGCTTCCTGAACGCGATACAATTACTCTGTATGGCATTGAATGGACTCCTTTTCTTTATCCTTCGCTTCTTATTCTTGCTTGAATTTGCATACGGCGCAGAAAGGAAGGGAATTAGTGCGAGAAGAAAGCGTGGGAGCCTTTTCATCGCAAATTATATATCGATATCGGCAAGATATGCGGCAGCGTTTATTATCGACGAGAACTTCTTTTTAATCAACTTAATTACTGGTGCCCTACATGTATTGTCCAACTACTTATCCTCCCTTCTTCAACCTCTTCTATTATCAGTGACCAAGACCCAAGCCTACGCTGACGCTCATTTATGTAAGTGTTCCAGCAATAGCAACAGAAATCCGTGAAGAAATTCGATCCCTGGATCAGCAATGCCGTGGACTGCTGGAATGGAAGTCCAGAAAAGACATTACCATAGTCCTTACCAGGTACAACGTTCATAAATTCATCATCCTCGTACAAGCTGCAAGCATTTGCCATTAAAATACAGCCAATAGATTCTATGCCATGCCTGATTCATGTTATAGTTGTAAAGTATGTGCTCGCAATCAAAAATATCAGTAAACTCTATCAATATGTATGCAAACGCAAGAAATAAATCATTCCCTGAATTCAAAGAGTACCCTGTGCATTTATTAGTGTTGAATTTCTTTCGCTGTCGTATAGATTTCGGTAATTTCTTCGAACTTCGCAGTCGCAGTACGCAGCGGTCACCTTCGCCGAAGGAACAGGAACAATATGCCGGATGCTACGATCAGAGCAATTCCCACGGACAGAACCGTCCATTTGGATATTTTGATAATCTTCAGGGGCGTCAACAACCCAGATTTAATGTCATCTGCGTTTTCCTCGTCGATTTCAGCATACTGGAAGGGAAGAACAAGTGCAAGATCGAAGATGTTGCCGGAAGACTTTCACCAGAACGATTTCTTACCTCATCCACCCAAAACACGGGGCACACAAAGTGTGTGACATTGCTGAAATACTCCACGCCAGTGAAACTTTGCATCTCCATGTTAATTTGCAGTCGTTTATGAATTGAGAGTACAGATCCTGTGTTCTAAGATCGAAAAAATTTGGCACTTAGAATAAAAACGAACCAGCTGAGCGATTTTGCACTTACCGGCTCAACATCAATTCTCGTTTGGTGCTTCTGGTAGTCAGCTTTCATTCCCATCTGCAGTGCCTGCTCTAAAATCTTTCCTTCGGACATCAAAAAATTTGGACTGGACGCGACAATTGGAGCACCTGTACGTTGAAATTACATTTTATACATCTTGGAAGTTGTAGTCATTATCTTACCATCCTGACAAGGAAATAGTCGAATGATTCCTTCCGCACAGCCCTTCTCCAGATCTCCAGGCGGTGAGGGACAGAAGCAGTAATTGTCACCGTTGACTTCCGGATCCTCGTAGAAGGATTTCCCCAGGACATACCGATAACCCGGAACGTCTCTGTGTTCCACCTCCTCTTCGTAGTCTAGCTTAATTGACCGACAAATGTCCGTCACAAAAGCCCTGAGCACGTCTGTCTTCTTGAGGAATGGAGGAAAAGTCGATCCGTCGCTCCCATTCAAGTAATTGCAGTACAAATCTTCACCCTTGTCGGATTCATGGTCGTCTGGCGACTTCCACCAATCCAGGTATCTCTCCCCATTCCAGGTCACGACTTTCCCCACATTTCGGGCATTGCGAACGCCGTTGTGTACTCTGTACACACCGTCGGAAGTTTCGTTCATCTTTAACCCACACAAAGCGTGGGTGAACATTTGGCCTGACAAAGCATGCTTAAAGTGGAAGACACGGTTAATGCTTACTCCTCGGTAAAATCCGAAGCGATTGTCCTCAAATTCCGGAGGTATTTCATCCAGTAAACTCAGGATAAACGCATACGATGGAATGAGTGTCAGACCAGCGAAGGTCAGATTGTCAGCAGAGACTTCCTTCCGAGTGAATTCCTCGCCATGTTCAATGAAAAACAACTGGATGAGAAGATTCGCGAGTACTGGACCGACCAATTCATAAATTGCTTGCGAAAGAATCTGCAATTCATATATGGCAATCAGGAAAGACTTGTAAAAGTTGTGCTTGACGTAGCTGTGGTTCATACCAAAAATGGAGCATTAATTATCGTAAAGACAGGGTCGTGCAGGGACGGATTTTGGGATGACATTTCTTCCCGATAGACGTACGTGATATTTTGAACGTATGTGAACGTGTCATCTTCGTGAAATTCGAAGCTGTTCTTTACACGGAACTCCCTGGGCAAATAATTCCGGTTTCAACACATTAATAACTGTTACATGCCAGATTTCTTGCGGCGGACACTTACTCGTACACAAATGGGCCAAATTCCTCAAACTTTGGCAGTTCTTGCTTCTCCATAAAATCAGGGTTTGTGATGTTAAATATGTAGAATTCAATGTACGCGGGAACAGGGTTGGTTTCGAACCGGTCCCAAGCGTCGGTGTTGGGAATTAGTCGAACTTCCTGCGGATAAAGTCACAAGTCACAGAATATTGAACTTGGCCAAGGCCACACCAAACCAAAGCACAAACCTCCTCAATCTGGTTATCGATAACACCGGGCAGGACTGCCCAGCCTACGATGGTGGACACGAGTACCAAAACCAGGCCAACGCCAAGAACGACGGCGGGCAAAACAATTGATTTGTTCATGATTTGCCGCTGCCGTAGATGACCGATTTCCGATTACCCGTCGATTGACCAAAAGGAAGTCCAAACCAAGTCCGAGTCAGCGAGCAGCTGAGTTCCAGTGTGCTTGAACTCTGGGATTAAATTCCTTCACGCATAAAATTCATGAAATTACTTAATTGCTGTGCTGTCTGTGAAACTCGTGGTTCAAGTGGTTTACGAATTCCACTCCCGGCATTGATAATATTGCCGGTTGACACAACTTCTGTCCTGATAACATTCATTTCATGCAACAAATGAGAATGAGAAAGAGGTGTGTTATCGGTTTGTCCGTGTCAACCTGGCTCTTAACTATCGCCTTGAGTGGACGCTGTAGAAGCCGTGTCATGCCGGGGCTTCAAATATGAAGCTTACGCCAACAGATTTGCCAGTTTCAAATGCTGCGCTGGGCTGCCGGAGTCTGAGAAATTTAACAATGAAATCAAGCGGACAAACACCGGCCATCGGGTACGTATCACGACTACAGATGACACATTTCAATTTAGCCATTGAAATTCAGACACGAAATCTGAATCTTCCCATCAAATCGTTTTCTATTGCAGCTTTACCCCTTCTCTGAGAAAGACCAAACGGCTTGGCCCTTCATGAAAATCTCATTCAACGCAATCAAGCTTCCTGATTGGTGCTCCTTTCTTAATGAAATTGGACACCAATCAGAAGTGAGGACGATGCACCAAAACGACAACGGCATGCGTTCACTACACTACAGCAAAAGGCAACGCACGAAAGCGACAACGCAACGATGCGAGGGCAAAACGTTTTGGAGGACGCTGCAGTCCCTCTCGACATACGTGTTATGAGCGTCAGTCAGTCGTAGTCGTCGGGCGGTTTGCAAAGTGAGAAGACGTGTACTTTGTGCTCTTAAAGTTCAATCCATTTTTGTACGGAGGGTCTAGTGAAATATTTAACTTCCATTTTCATCCTTGTTGTTCTTGAAAATTGTTGTCATCAACCTTCATATTCAGCTGCTGATACGTCTTGCTGGT